>MU869049.1:0-14037 GCA_036418205.1 Ostertagia ostertagi
AAGCCCGGCAGGGGCTGGGTCTCCAAAACTCTACGTTTTCAACTCTGGTCGATGACGCACTCCTCATGTTCAAAAAGTAGGGGCATGTGCCCAGAGATGTGGAGTCTCTAGGACCCGTCCCTGGCCGGGACCTGCTCCTGCTACATCCCTTAAAAGGCCGATAACGCTCCTTCTTAGCAAAAGCGCGAAGAGCATTATGAAAGTGAAGGCCGCAAAAATCTATTTAGCACGCCATCCCAGGCCATCAAGCGAGCTATATGTTGCTTAGAAACATCAACCACCGCAGGCAAACCACAGCATGCAGTCTGCCATAGCAATCCAAAAGGTCATCGTGTTCTCTCCAAAGCCTTTCCGGAGCGATTGTTGTGATAAAAATGTCGACTTATACATTGACGGGGTTCATTTCGTCAGGGGGGGGGGACATTCAAGTGAGTGAGCCACTTACAGTATTTGCTAAGGTTCAGGGAGGGGAAGGCTCTTGGGGACGATGTAAGCCAGTTGTGTTCTCCCTGAGGCTTATTTCTCCCCTCTTCTGGGCTTGGTCCTAATATCGCTCACCATCGGCCCTTTCTAATGTCACCCCCCCCCCCCAGGCGAGGAGCACCACATTGACTAATTCCTTTGCCAAGCAATTTAAGCCTTTGTATGGGCCGAATCACGTTCCAAAAACCAGAACGGCTCTGAACTGAAATAGGATGCATGGCGTTTCCTAGACAAAAATGATCTTCGCCAGATTTTGAGATTTTAGATGAAATAATATTCAAAGGAATATATTTCGTGTCGAGTTCCTTTCCACGTAGAATATTACTACTGCAAAACTGTGCAGAACAAGCCGACTGAAAGGTTACAAAGTGGATAAGCCGTGCACACAAGATACTTCCGATTTTTGGCTCATTAAGTCTCGAAACCAGCAGCCGCCGATGTTCAGCTACTAGAGATCCATACAGCACCACATCCTCAAATAAGCAGGCGTAGTTCATGGTGGAAGCCCTCGTGGACAACAACGATGGGCAGCACATAAAGTGCTTTCGACGGGATGGCGGAGGAGGACGTGAGCCCGTAACGAAGGTGGCATTGAACGAAAGAGGAGATGTTATTCGATTGGAAATTGGACGATTTGTTTTGACAAGCACACATATGCGAAGCATCTCGTCGTTCTTCTTCGACCATTTGTATGTGAGACGAGTCGTACGTCCAAAATCCTAACGTTATTAGCCTATGGGTGGCTAGTCCTATGGCTTCTCGCCCAATTGAATCAAACATCTCTCGGTGCTGTCGCCACGGCTTCAAGGTTCACACTGCCCGTTCAAAAATCGTGGTACCGACGATTTTTCCGTGATACATAGGTCAGCATCACTAAATTCTTCAGAATGCGCCATGCACTCATCCCTCACTCGAGATTACGAGGTCGTAAAAATCATTTATGCCTACACTTTGGAGCCATGATTTGCGATGGCCAATGAATATCACCTAGATGCCAGCTACCAAAACGGAATGGGTGACTAGGTTGACCTGAATCGGTTTCGATCCGATGAGCCATGCAAGGGTGATGCGGGTCATCTGGTCGTTACGCTATCTTATGCTTTATTCTATGACATGCTGGAGCACGCAATAGCGTAGATGAGATTCCTCCTTGGCAGCCACCTCTTCCCCTAATACGACCCCATAGTGTCCTTCTTCGATTGGGATTCGACTCATGGGTTTCCTTAGGTAAACCCTGAAATAGCTCGTTACCTCTGAACTCTTCACCCCTATCTTTTCAAAGGCCACAACACGCGGTTTCTGAAACCAGTCGCTGTCGCTGTGACTTTCGCCCTCCCCAAAACTCCACCATACGACTTCCTAACCGGGAATTCCACCTTACCGTTTACCTACCTACCGATGGTATGTCAGGGAAGTCTTGGCTCCAGCTGCTGAGGATTGTACTTCACCGGGAACGGAAAGGGAGAGGAAGACCGCTGCTGAAGACGCGTATGCAAAAAGTTGATTGAATTTCTCTAAGGAATGCCAATCGAGCTAAATAGAGGAGTTGAGAGCAAAAATACACGAACAGAAACGGACCAATGGGCGGGCCATAAAGGGCACGAGAAAAACCAGTCTGCAAATATTTCTAGAAACTTGAAGAATCTCGTAAATCAATGTTGCAAAGAGAGCGACATGGAGAGTTCCGCACAAAAGTAGCGTTTCGCTGTCCCAACAAGGCCAGAAGATAAGACAAAAGTCTTATCAGTGAACGGTGATGAAATCGGGTTAATAATGACGAAAATCCTGTCATGTCATGATGGCTCCACCCTTTGACGTCGACGCGATTTCGCAACATGGTGTTCATCGAAAAATGCACAAAATCAATTCAGAAGAGGAACTCCCGAGGACCGATTGGTCAACACCAATAGTGATACAAAAGCGATACAAAGTAATAATCAGAGAGAGAGAGTAAAGGCATGAGCGATGACGCGCAACGACAGGTGGACCCCGCCTGGGCGCTTCCAGGTCTAAAGATTATGCCTCGCATACAGTAGCGGTCAAAAGCGTTCGCCGGAACGGTTTTTCGTGCTTCTGTTTTTTTTTTTGCCAGGAAAAAAAATCAATGTGCTTCGAACGAACTCTTTTCTTTTCTCCGAATAACTTGATTCTTTAAGACTTTAACGAATATAAAAGACACAGGGAAACTCTTAAGTTATTCAGTCTTTGGAAAGGGCGTGCTCAAGTGAGAAAGATAATCCCACACTTCAAAATCCGTTTCGGCAAACGCTTTTGACCGCTACCTGTAGGGCCTACCGGACGAAAAAATCCCTCTATCCTTCCCAGACCCGAATATATTAACCACAATGTTGTGCGACTACAGCTCTTACAGGATGAGCTCTTACATCAGCAGCCCGTTCCATGTCAGCGCTGGACCAACTGCAGCTGCCAAATGATTGCAATCATGCAATCATTTAAATTGCAATCATTTAAATTCCATGACTCTCAAAGGGATATCGGATGCGTGGCGCATCATCGAAAGATAAGAACGCCTAGTGCTCAACCCTTCACAGATGCCTACACATGAACTTCAAATTTTGAAAAAGGATGGAAGGAAATAAGAGTGACATAGCAAGGTATATTAGGTAGTAAAAGGATACATTCATAACAACATAAAGCATATAAGTGAAGCCATGCCGTTTTGATCAATCCGTTTTTCTTCGGATGCGGCACGCATTCTACCTTCGCATTTGGTACTTGTCAGTAAGCGTTTTGAAATCGATGGCTAATACAGGGGGGGCCAAAAAAAAAGAGTCACTTTGCCTATGGCGCATATCATCAAACTTTTCGTCGCAAAGGATGCCGCTGTTATTGGGAGTTATACGGCGAAATTCCTTAGATGTCCTCCCATAAGCAGAATCAGGCCCACCTTCGCTGCGTTCACCGTCTCCAGAATATGACGTCATCTGTCATCACCGTCGAGCTCAAGGAGGCCTACAATAATCGCTCCATTCTGAAGCTGCTACATAATTCTTCAATCGGATAACTGGTGAATGACTTCTTAGAGACACTAGCTCTGACTATGCAAAATGGCTTTTGACCAGCGTTTCAGAGACGTCGTAATCGTCTATGGTTTCTCGACGACCCCGTTGAGCTCGTACCGCGAACCATGTTTCCGTGGGAAAATCTTCTGGTGTCGTCGGTTTAGAAGGCCACTATGCAATGTTTTTGATAGAATAGAATGTGCTCTTCAATATGCAATTGAGCTCATTCGGTTTGGTTTTGGCAAAGTGTAATTAATTCTGTTTTGAATGTGAGTAGGAGTGACTCTTTTTTTTGCCCCCCCTGTACAATGACTTGCGGGGGCCAGCCGATGTACAAGTCAGTGTTTTTATCCTCCCAGACAAGTCTGGTACCAATTAACCGACCCCGGAGGGATGGAAGGCTTGGTTGGCCCGGGCGACTCACGACCCAGGATTTGATCCCCGGACCGCTCGCGTGGTAAGCGCGCCACTTGTCACTACACCACTTCCGCCCTCTTAATATTTAATAATAAATTACATAATAATTACAATAGTAAATAACTAAAATAAAGCGTTATCAGGATAAGAAGAAAGAGTGAAAGGAAAAAGAAAAATATTGCCTGATAAAAAATTAAACATTAAATATTGTAAAAGTGTGAAAAAAGGAAAATATTAGGGAATATGCAACACCACAATATTTTTAGATCGCCCGCAATTCTCAGTCCTACTATATCAGCCATCACACTCGCTTGTCTGCCAGTCAAATTTGAGCCGCCACCAATCGCCTGCTCGACCTGGAGGGAAGGCCTGACTGGCTTGGAAAGCACGCTCCTATCGGAGGAAGCTAACCAGACAGATTGTCCGCGTGCAGCGTGTATTCACACCACTTACTTCGCGCGCGCGCTACCGTATCCGAGCTCGTATGAAAGTCACGGACACACACTCTCTCTTCCCACTTTCGTTTTCTCTGCGCTCTCTCATGGGGGAGAGAATGCGTCGAGCAACCCCGCGCACCTATACTAGGCGCCGTTTATGGATAACGTGGATGATGGCTCAAGCACCAGTTCAGCAGAGCTCCACTCTTCACCGTGCCCTAACCGGCAAAGAGTGATCGTGGTGGGCCGCTGAACTCGCCGCGCGCGTGCTTGGGCGGCATGTTGGAGTTTACCTCCCTTGCCCTGCGCGCGAAGCGCGCGCGGCGTCGGCCTCGCCGCGGTAGCGGCGAGGCCGACGCCGCAACGCTTCTCCCATTTTTGTATGCAGCGTGTATTCACACCACTTGCGCTGCAAGTGGTGTGAATACACGCTGCAGCCGGACAATCCTGTCCGGTTAGCTTCCCTCTTACGATCTCGGATTCGATCTCAAAACCGATGTGCATGATAATGGCAGCAATTTGCCACAAATAGAATCCGTCCGACAAACACCAAATCCGTGATAACCATAAATTAGATAGGCTTGAAATCAGAACCACGATTCCAGACAATATCTGATAAATCCCATCAATCAAGTGAAAATGATAAAGATTGACAAGACAAGGTGATAATGCATAGCCATGGTCAGAGGAGGGAATCAAGCGGCCCCATACTGAAAAGAGGAGGCTAATACTTCTTTCTGAAGCTAGCTCCTCCCTGCCAAGCTCGGAGATTCATGATTCATTTCTCGGGTCAACTCGTGGGCGAACGCTGCTCGCAGACAGTAAATATGTTGTCAAGAGCGTGCAGTTACGTAAACAAAACTGTTAGCTTCGAGTGAGCTACTTAGTGTTCGACCGATTGATCGAAGATCATCCCTTCATGAGGGTCGAGTGGATGAGTGCCGAGAGGCGCCACTTCGATGGCAGGAATATCGACCGTCGAGGGAGATCGATCCAGGGATCAGCATTGAGAACGAACAATCAACTGCGCGCGCGTGTGAAATCAGTGTCTGTTTGCTTTGGCAGGTTTCCAGAATGCGGACGGGCCTCTGTGGGTGCTTGACGGTGAGCGAGCAAGGCGATAAAAATACACACTTCCACTCGGTGATATCAGCTCGCATGCACCGACCTCGTCCGAGGGATCATTGAGACCAAAGGTAGGGTTTCGGCTCCCGCTCGTATCAAAGCATAGCAAAAAACGGTGGAAAAAATGAAGGAATTCGTACTATCGCCCCAGGCAAAGTGTAACAAAGTCGCACAACAAAGTTCGCGGAAACGCGTCATGCACTCGTGCTGGACTTCAAGGTAATCAGCCGATTGATGGAGGGCAAGAGCGGGTGTGTGTGTAAAATTTGCAGCGCTCATGATCGAGGTCGGAGCTAAACTCTACCCCTAAAAGATAAAGCATAAAGTACGCAGCGTTAATCCAACCCTTTTTGGGATGCGCCACGCACCTACTTCCATCAAAATCGCATTGGCATTTTGAGCGCGACCTGGCTTAGCGGAGACCAACGATTCAGAACTCGGTATGTTTATCCTCCCCGAAAACTTCCGCACTACTTCGATCCGGAGGGGTGGAAGGTTTGGTCGGCTCGGCGCCGCGCACGGCCTAGGACTTGTACCCCGACCGCGCGCCTGGTAAGCAGCGCCACTTACCACTGCACCACTTCTGCAACTCTTCTCTTGACTATTCAGAAACTAATAAAGCTTTCGGTGTTGAACAGTCCCTTTTGGGACGCGCCATGCATTCCACTTCCACTCAAAATTGAAATGACATACACAGTGACTTTCGGGGTCAACCGATATGGGAACTCGTTTCATTATCCCAAATGAATGTGGTGCCAATACAAAAGCTCTTCTGGAGATATGACTATGCTTAGGTGGCCTAGGCTTCTTACCACGAGCGTGGTATGGGTGCCACTAGTCGCTGAACAATCTCGACCTGCTGGTTCAGGTTTGCAGAACGTCCTATGACCACGAGAAAAGGTCCAGAACCACATCCACCAAGGTTGGAGTAGTCTTGGGAGTGTTTAGTAATGTGAGACACTAGACAAGCGAAGAAGTGAACTCTCTGGACAGGTTTTCCTCATAACGACCATCGTTTGCAATCACGCGCATCCACGATTTCCAAAAAGTATGGCTCATTTCCAAAAAGTTCATCTATCACAACTCTTATGGTTAGCACAATAGCGTTAAAATTGCTTCATTGCAAGTGCAAACGAGCTTTGGAGTGATTAGTATGCAGCCGGTGTATTAGAAATGTATGCAAAACTGATGGGGCCCCCCGTCGCCACGCACCTTCTGTAAAGTTTGCATTGAGCTCCAGTTTTCAAATTCAAAGAAAATTACTCATATTCGAAGAGGAGCGACCTATTATTGAGGGAAATCAAGTATTAGTCTAATTTTGGACCAAAATAAAACCTAGAAGGGCTACATAGGAAAGGTACAGAAGAACCCAGTAGAGAAATAAACACGTCACTGAAAACCCCCCGAGATTCTGCTGGATATGATCAAGATCAAGAACAGCATAGTCTCCTTGAAGGGGATTCGATCATCCATCATCTAGTGCCGCTGCATAGAGACTTCACAATCTTCGCCATTGATTGCACCTGTGTTCCGATTTCCGAATTCCGCCCGCGGAGAGGTAGAGAGTACCTAGAGAGTGAGGAACCGTAGGCAAAACATTTCACTGTCAATGGCCAAGGAGAGGTGCCACTTCCTGCTTCGGTAACAAGAGTCGAAGAAAGTCAACCAGAATTACCTACAATGCCTTCGGTTTTGGCTCCCATCAGTTACCCGATTCATCTCTATTAATACTATCCTTGAATTGATTTTTGAATCCCTTTCCCAGCCTAATTACAGAATAATTTTCGTGATACAGCTCAGAAGCGTGGAACCGCTTTAGCTCACTTCGTCAACCGCACCTCAAAGACTTGCCCCAAAAGCTGGCAGAATGACGACAGCTCGGCCCAGGAGAAAGAAAACTTTTATTTCGATCTTATTGTTAGTATTCACTTCTCAAATGTTGTCTGTTTTTCAGATGGATCAGCGAGTTTTTGAGCTTCCCTATTTACGGGAATTTCTTAATATTTCATGAAATAAAGCTCTAATGAACAATTTGATGGAATACTTTTGCACATGCACCTAAGATGCGTTTGTAAGCCAGAAAAATAACCCATGGCTAAAGAGTTGTTTCTAGAAGAGCTATATTTCAGTAAAAGACCAAGCAGTGGTGCTGTTTTCCTTCTTAATTGTGAAGTCAAATTAGCACTGAAACACCTTGGTAGTTGTGGAAGAGGTTCGAATGCATGGCGTATTCTAGTGTATTCTAGCAGAAGCAATGCATTTGATTTTTCATCCTCAGGGGAATGGTAGCGTTAAGTCGCAAAGACCACTGCCATTTTGCTCTAATGTCAAAGTCAGATAAGATATGAAACCGAGAGAATGGGATTCCAGAGGACAGTTTTTGAGTCGCAAAATCAATACGCTCGTATCTATGGAGAAGAGTAAGGAAGAGCACACGTCACTGAGCTTGATGGCATACCCACTCCAGACACAACGCACTCCAGTCGAGCAGAAACAAGCCTAACAGCCGAGCATAACTCTATTTAGGCAGAAATCATGCAAATCAAAGACATTTACGACGTATGCCTAGTTGTGGATAGAAATGACAGAGAATAAATGAACCAGAAAAGTTAGACAATGATCCAAGCCATTTGATGAGCCATGCACTCATCAAATCGCATCATTTCAGGACGATTGGGTGCTCAAAAATTCCAAACGCTAGTAGAATGGAGACCTATGACGAAAAGATCAGGCTTTCAGCTTCAATGGATCCCTTTTGGGATGCGCCACGTACTTCAACTTCCGTTTGAAATCGTAGCTAAATTTGAAAGCTCTATGGCTAATACTGAGAGTTGTGGGGGACAGCCGATGTGCTAATCCACCATTTTACCCTTCACAGGGAGAATAAATTAAAAGGGCGGAAGTGGTGTAGTGACAAGTGGCGCGCTTACCACGCGAGCGGTCCGGGGATCAAATCCTGGGTCGTGAGTCGCCCGGGCCAACCAAGCCTTCCATCCCTCCGGGGTCGGTTAATTGGTACCAGACTTGTCTGGGAGGATAAAAACACTGACTTGTACATCGGCTGGCCCCGCAAGTCATTGTATAGGCCACATCGCATTCAAACGCCACTACGAATGTACAAATGGAAGTAGAATGCGTGCCGCATCCCAAAAAGGGATTGATCAACGGCAAATGCTTTATCCTTTTTTTAGGGGAGAAATCAAATCTGTAACTGACTATGAGTATTGGTAGGGCATCAAAATTTGGGCCGAAAAACCTTCGACACATAACTTGACCCTCCAGACCCTGCGTGCGCATCATCACTGCCTGGAAACCCGCAGTGCTGGAGCCAATATTTCATTATCCGTACAAATCTGCAGACAGGATGTGATACGGGCTGAAAGGATGAAAGTCTTGATGAATCGAATGAGCTCTGATCTCGTGGCCTCGCGATATTTATAGCCACTGCGCTAAGGATCTAACAAAAAACGAAACGAAAGGGTCAAAGGCGAATTCAGGAGTTGGCTAGCAAAGAAAAGTCCAACCACTCCACAAGATATGAAAAAAAGTTGAAGATGCTTCAAGAAGTAAATGGAAAGGTTTTTTATTCCCACTCTGCTCGTCCTCGAAAGGCATTTGCAGTATTTCAGCGTCCTCAAGAAAAAAATCTCATAAAAAACTTCGAGAAAGTTTTTTCATGCAAAGCAGCAATTTAGAGGAGGCCTTGCTTCAAGTGGCAGAGTAACTGAAGGAACTTCCTAAAAAGGACACCAAAAACATCGAGGAAGTGTGCTCGGCCTCCGAAAAAAGACCCGCTCGGAACAGAGCATGGGCTTTATGAGCTCATGAATAGCCAGGCACTCTGCTCAGCGTCACTCATATGCCATAGTGATGAGGAATCAAGGCCAATCATAGACGAAGGTTTCCTTGCGTACACGCCGTTGCCAGGGAAAATCGCAAATTGAGGACGTGCTCAATGCTTTCGAGCATTTCCACTTAAGGAAATCCGTAACAGGCAACAGCTCGGCAAATTGTGGTGCAAAGTTCCGGCAGTGTCCGAGGGGAAAAAGTGCATACCTAAAGAGCATACACTAACCCCATTCGCCAGCATCGTCGAGCTTCTAACTGCCCTTTGAGAGTTCAAATGCTGATTTCCTGGCTCTTGTCTGATCTGATGGGTTGCACTTTCGAAGTGCATTGGTGGCGCCGCTCCTTTCACTTGATGAATTCAGAAAAAAAAACAAACCTCCATGAAGCGAGGTTTTACTATCGAATCATAGATTTGGAACGTGGCCACTACTCATTATACTATCAAATACGCTAATTACAAGAGAAAAACACCTTATCGAAAAAGGCTGGCACTAAAATTGACCTTCGACATAATGCTATGTACCCATCTGAGCTACTGTCTTCTAAAAACTGCATTGGGACCAAAAAGAGTAATCTAACCAAATTTTTGTAAAGGGCGGTTTTGTACTCGAGAGGTTTATGCTTGAAATTATAGGTAAATGGACACGCAGGTCAACGCTACCACTTCTAGTATCCAGAGCATTATCCTGTGCCTCCTCGGCTGAGGGTTAGGTTAGATAAAAAATTGATCCAGAGTTAAAGCTTTCAGGAACCCAAACTGGATTCATGTCTTACTGCAATTTTGAATGATTTGAAAGCGTGGCGCATTCCGAGAAGGAATCCGAGAAAAAAGAATCTGCGGATGCTTCTTCATTTTTATGTAGTCTAATACATAAGATTCAAGCGCTTGAGCAACTTTTTAGTACGGCTTCCGAAGCCATAAAATCATCAAAACCTCATAAAAAAGACGGATGAGGGTTATTCGAGGCTTCGATCGGAACCCTATAAAAAGTCAACTGAAGCTGACTCGAGACTGCTACAGTAACTGCGATGACTCATCCGCCTAATATTACTTGGAAAAAATGAGAAACGAATCCGGCGTTGGCGTCCGCTTTTAGGATACGCCACGCTCGCTGCTTTCACTAGGAGTCGTAGAAGCATTTGAATGCGAATGGACCAGTACTATTGGCCTGCACGTCTCCACACGAACCTAAGAATATTGAACAATAAACGCCAAACTACGGTCTAAAATGGATGGTGCCGGAATCGAACCCAAAGACAACCGCGCAGCGCGGCGCCTCTTTTCGCTGCACTATTTGATATTTTCTTAAACATCTACTATGACGTGACAAAGGACACACTGAAATATTTGAGGATGTATAAAAATGGAACGAGGAGACAAATGAGACAAAAAGCACAAGAAGGGGAAGAAGTGAAGAAATGAATGAAGTGTAAAAAAAGAAAAAAAAGCAAGAAGGGATTTAAAAAACGAAAAATTAAAGGAAGAAAGAAAGAAAATAAACCGAAAAGAGCAAGAAGATCAAAATGATAGTTTTTTTCAACCACCAGAAATAGCAATCCCGCTAGAGAAAATTTTTCAGCAAAATTGCTCCATGAAAATTGCAAACCATTGTGGGCGTGGTTTCCCAATGCAACGATTCTGAGTGTCCATTTATTTAGTGTGGGTAAGATCAATAATAATATATAATTTAGGCAAGAAATTTACCAGTGAAGAGATGCATCGGCAGGGTTGGCCGATAGGCTAATTTGGATGAACATGATGAGAGTGAGAGAGCTTGCCCTCAAAAAGCCACTTCAAATTACCTACAGCATAGTGATGAGAAAAAAGGTCGATAATTAAGCACTGGTGGCCGCCACTGAATGATGCAGGCTAATCTAGGACGTGTTGATAGCACAGGAGCTCTAGGTGTCGATTCGAGCAGCGGAAAATCGGAAAAATCCGATCTCGGCCGGAGTACGCCATGCATGTGCGCGTTTCTCAAAATCGTAGAAGCCGTTGAATTGTACTTTTACTTGTGAATTCCAAACGTATCTCATTATCATATAGATCTACATTCGTTGAAAACGAAATGGTGGATGTGGAGGAAGCCACCTTTGGGTCCTTACTGGAGTCAGCCTCTCTAAGAGACCCTTTCCAGAAATTGCCCTATATTTCTTGGTTACTATGCATTGTACAGGTGGAATTCTTTCACAACCTATGATCCAGCAGTAGCCTGGCCCCTAGAAAAACCCTAGAACTCTGATTCCAAGCTACTGATTGGTATGTTCCATTACTTGAATGAGATGTCTTGATGGGGTTGCTGTTAATTGATTAGTGAGCGCTGAGCTTCGGTGACCACGCCCACATAAGAATCACACAAAAGATTCTTTAGATGACAATTTCCGTAGGGTCTGCTTAAAAATGAGGAATCAAGATAGCGCTTCAGGGTATTACGGTAGGCGAAAATGGGCTAGTGTTCGCGGAATGCGACTGCTTGTGCCACGCGAGCGGTCGGGATCAAATCCTGGGTCGTGAGTCGCCCGGGCCAACCAAGCCTTCCATCCCTCCGGGTCGGTTAATTGGTACCAGACTTGTCTGGGAGGATAAAACACTGACTTGTACATCGGCTGGCCCCCGCAAGTCATTGTATAGGCCACATCGCATTCAAACGCCACTACGAATGTACAAATGGAAGTAGAATGCGTGCCGCATCCCAAAGGGATTGATCAACGGCAAATGCTTTATCCTTTATCCTTTTAGCGGTAATGCGAAAGCGTTACTCCCTCAACGACAATCTAGTTGCTATGAATCCATAAAAAGGAAATCCCATTTTCACAAAATTTCGCAACCAATTCTGGAAATTGTTCGATTGTCAGTAAGGCCGTGTGAGATGAGAGCATTGAAAAGAATCGATTAGCTGCAAAAAAGCACCTGTCATTGTTCGAAGGGAAGAGGATGGACCAGAAAAAAAGAAGGAAATGTCTAGCCGAAATTGGTCGTTGCTCTCACTAGGACGCGTTGCCAGCTTTGCTCCTTCTTTTAACTCTCCTAACGATACTGGCCATAAGAG
The DNA here is from genome assembly GCA_036418205.1 of Ostertagia ostertagi. Taxonomy (NCBI): domain Eukaryota; kingdom Metazoa; phylum Nematoda; class Chromadorea; order Rhabditida; family Trichostrongylidae; genus Ostertagia; species Ostertagia ostertagi. Next base: position 12,385 of record MU869049.1, read on the forward strand.
GTGAAAAAACCCATCGTTTAGGAAGTCTTTACGTAGGATCAGTGGGTTCTTGGCTAGCTGACACCAGTGGCATCGTTCTAGCATCGAATTGGCTGTCTAGTCTTCTTGTAGGCCCGATATTGCTTATTATGCAAAAGAATTCATAAATCCAATTCAATAAATAATTTCCACCTCTATTTCCTTTTTTCAAACCTGCAATGACATTGGCGATATCACAACCTCTGTGGGATCAGAAATGAAAGAGAAAAAAAGAGCACTCGCACCCCCTTCATGTTCCACAAGCCCTTCACCATCCCTTGAGCTAGATAAAGCCCTGTCCTCGATTTATATTCCATAAGCTGAGTAAGGTGGCACCACATGTGCCCGCATTGAGAACATTCAGCCGAATTGATACCAGGACTGTGCGCACGTGCTTAATAGAGCTTTTTTTCCACCTGCCTACAGCCTCCCACATGACTTTACAATGATAGAAATGAATAAAAAGGACATACTTTGAGTCCAGCGGCCAGGTGCATGATCTCTGCGGACCTCACAACACAAATGACGACATCCTCCACAAAATGTAAAAGTTTCCTGCCAGCGAAATGATTAGTCGGTTGCAGTTGTGTTCTATTGAGTGCTACCCATTATTTATTTATTTATTTATATGTCTATAAAGATGTGCCGTCAGTTGTGGCGGAAACACTGGGCACACGGCTCATTGAGTTAGGCCCCATTAGAACGAAAGAAAAAGAAAAAAAAAAAAAAAACCAACAAAACAAACAATAAGCAAGCAACAATTATAGCGCAATGTGGCTCCAAGGGATGGGGTAGCCTGCAACATTGCGTCAGATCTCACGGAAACACTCAATTTTGGGACTAAGCCCCAGGAGGAGAAGAGGGACTCCGAGGTGTGTAAGCAATTCTCATTCTCTCCGGAATTCGTCCCTCCCCGCTCGACTTAGTCCTAGCGGCCTTCCTACAGACTGCCCCTCCGACGGCACATTGCACCCATCTATCATTTGTTAACTATCAGTTATTACGGTCGGCTGCAAAATTTAAGGGCGAGATACATGAAGTAGCATAACTTATTAGCAAATCTTAGGACTCTGCAGCGAGTCCCATTGTTTGCTCTGCACTCTACTGAAGTAGTTCTTTTTATGCCTAATTAGGTTCCAGTTCAGCTATGTTACCCAGCAGTAACAGATCACAGGAAAGTTACGTTTGTCCTCAAGTTTTGCACACCATTGTAGTTATTAGGTTAACTTGGCAGCCGTCGTCACTTATGATGTGGAGTCTGTAGCGCAGAATTTCCTGGCCGCCTGGATACAACGCGTACATGCCCTTCCATAGACGGTATGCATGAGAACATGCTTATGGAGTGGACTGCGCCACCATGTTCCCATGCACCTAGCCTCATGATATAGCCAGAACGAATAAAAATGAAAACATGAAAAATCCAAGCGAAAACCCGTCAGAGCCGAGCATTCCACTCTTCCATTCATACTAATGAACTTTTTACGAGGATTTTGGAGAACTGGGTTCTAATTAAACGACTCAGCGAGTACTTTTCTTCAACATATGCAAAGTAATAATTAGAAATGCATGAAACTCATGAATTGCGTGAGATCTGATGTTAGAATTTCTCCCACCGACGATCACGAAAAGCTTGTC
>MU869049.1:18418-56445 GCA_036418205.1 Ostertagia ostertagi
TAGTTGGTCATACAAGACAAGACAGAAATAGGAAAAAGGAAAGAAGGAGTTTTCTCCATGGAAGTTTTCCACCGGAAATTACACAGACATTGAAACTAGCAGCTCTGTGGAAATCTCTGTCTTAGTTAACATTATTGAAGCATTTATGATGAACAAGGTTGACTTATTCCAACATAAAACTTCTGATCACAGTAAAGCATCTTTCCGGCCGGTAAAACTACCGTATTCGCTTGAAATGCGTCCTGTACTCGATTTTCGCACAGATTTGCAAAGATACAGATGATCTGAAGTGAAGCCCCCGTTATCCACTGTTTTAACCGCAGTTCATGTAATATTGAATTCATAATGAATGTTTGTCGAACATAAACTGAGTACATGCAAGAAAATTCGCCAGCACGCTAAGTGAAAGAGAAAATGGAAGGCCGTGAATGGAAATCATTACTGTACCCCTCTGAACCAGTTCGCACCGTTGTCCTGAAATTCTTTTGGCGTTTTTCCATTCCTCTTGTGATGAATTGTTCACTAGTGTGATCGATTTCAATGCAAGGGCTCTCCTCTCAAGTGGACGCGTGCAATATTCTTGTTGTGAATGAACTCCAGTAAGTACACGCCATGCACTTGTTGTTTCTCCACAATCATGAAATTGATTGTATGCAGCGCATTGCTCAGCAATTAATGTTTTCTTTTGCCTTCCTACTAGAATGGTGAATTGAAGTTTGTGCGCAACTATTCCTATATAATAGTGACAAATAAATAAATTCCTATGACAAATAAACAATAAACTATTAAACAAACAAATAAATAAATAATATCCCAGCTAATAAGTATATTTTGTGAAAGAAACTTATTAACTATAACGGTAGAAATTTCAGAGAACCTTGTCTCTGCTCATAAGTATATTGTAAAATCAGAGAATGATCTGATGAGAAATAATTAATCATTTTATGTTGCGCCATGTGTCCGCTTTTGCTCACAAATGCGGACCCATTTGGAAGCTTACCTGCTTTACACGACATCAGCTGGCTTAACAATAGCTTCAGTATGCTGTAAATGGTAGGGCAAATCGTATAACTTCGTGCTTAACCATTCGATATATAAAACCAGTGAATCCAAATTTTTTCAGAAATAACTAAGAAAACATAGGCAAGATATACAATTCTAAGAGCAAATGGAATGGATTAGGTGAAAAGTACGCTTTCAAACCTTCAATGATAAAAACATTGACTAGGGCTCGGCCCTTTGTAGGGGGGGTCGAGCATTCAAAGACAATGGCCGATTGCGTGTGTGAAATTTGGGTCAAGCTCAGGAGCAAGATAACGTCAAGGTGACACATTTGCTCACATTCGTCTGGCGCCCCCCCCCCGCCTATAACCCGGGAGCACTTGTCGCCACAGTGCTGGCCAAGCAAATCACCACTTGGATGTCCCCCCCCCCCTCCAACGACATTACGCCGCATTGCCTCCTTAACTGCAGAGAGTGCTTGGATATTACTGGCGTAAGGTTGATTTACTGTAAAGCATTGCGAATTTACGCACATATTCGGTTAAATGTTCTCTGCTAACGCGGATAAAGTTACTCGAATGACTCGAGTGAGCATGCCGTACAGTAGAGTAAGAGAGTCGCATGATCAGCAACGCCTGTTCACCACTGCTCACGAGGTGTAAAGGCGACAGATTCACGCTAATTACTTGTGTGACATACGCCCCTATATACATAGTGTTACATCGCGGTTCGACAAGTCACACAACACCCTATGGCTAATTCGCCTCTCGACTAACTCGATCAGTTTTACGACATTACGGCGTGACGGAAATTCGTTTTGCCCGGCACAAAGAGTGCAATATGAAGAGAGGGCAGAAATCGGCGTTGCGGTGAAAAGCCGCGGTGAAATCGTTGCGGAACGAACGACAACAATATATTGGAAGTTATCCCATGGGTTTAAAACTGACCAAAAGAAACGTGTCTCTGATTGATAGCCGTGGTCATGGAATCAGGCTGGATTCGCTGTGTAACGCGATTAGCACCACTTTCTGCAGAACCCGCCGGCCACAAAGGTTCTCTGCTAAACAGCAAACCTTGCCAAACTCGCAGCTGTAGATTATGGCTTTCATGAGGTAGGAAATGCAAAGGCGTCATTTTGACGCTTATGACTGCGGGATCAGTTTCTGGCATTCACTCCGAGGAATTTCCATAAAAGGGAATTGGTTTAGTGGCTCAGAGGTGCCTAAGGAAATGAATCAGTGCTGCCAGAGCCGGATTCTGTGCTATTCATGGTCCACTCTTCGGAAAATGAGGATGTTTCTCTCAAAATTTTTGAATGAAGCTGTTGCTAAAAAAGTACCCAGAAGGGTGTTGAACCTATAGAATACGAACATCGCATCCGTTTGGCCCGAAAACGCCTGGCGCCGGGGTAACCACATTTTCTTAGTGCTGACACCTTTGACGCAAGCCACAAACAATTCCTCGACAAACGAATAATCGTGTCCCTAACCAATGTACCCATAAGGGCATGTTTGCAGCAAATGTGATGGTTTACGGTGTGTGACGCTGGCCCTTAAGGCGCCGCGGGCGCCAAACGTTGCTCACCAAACAACTGCAATATTCGTACTCTACGGGCCAAACAGTCCCCATGGACAACTTTTTTTAGCCATTTCCGCCTCCATTTACAAATTGTAAAAATCCAGCTCATTTTCTGAAGAGTGGGAGCGTAATGAGTAAATAGTGGTATAACAAGCAGTAAAGAGCAAATGGCAGTAATAAGAAATTAAGTACGTTTCGATGCCGTTAGAATGCTGAGTGCATGGCGTAAACTGGCAAAACAGTTTAGGGTTGGGCAGCTGTTTCTCCATCACTGGACAATATTGGCCTATCGCATGCTCTTCTAGGGCATCCTCCAAAGTTAAAAATGGTGAAATCTTGCGCCTTTTTTTCAAAATGCAAGCAATATTGCACCATAGGGAGTGCAGGGCAAGCTGACGGAGACATCGGATTGGAGCCATTTCTTAATAGAAGCGGCGAAGTTAGCAGAGTACTTAGGAGGGGTCGGCTTACCAATTCCTGAAAAACTTGGTCACTTTTCCACTTACTTGCAGCTATCGTTTTCCGTCTCAGGAAGCTCAAAACATTAAAAATCAAAACCAGCTGCCCAATTTGCTGTAGAAGTGGTTCTTAGTAAACGTCTTACCGTAACCCGTTCAGCACTGCGTTGCCTGCTAGAGTAGATCTACTTGGAAAAGTTTTTCATAGAGAATTAATGTGGATCGATTCCATGAAATCAATGGGCACTTCGCTACAGTGCAGGAAAATGAAGGTCGAAAAGGAATGATCAGAGATCATTTCCAGTGGTGAAGTTCGCTTTCACAAGCGGAGGTTAGGTCGACATTCGAAAGATGGAAAGGTAAGGAGGAAAAACGAGAAAGCGGGAGCTTTGAGGTGAGCGAAAACGCTCCTAGTCGCTCAGTTCGGTCTTCCTTGACCCAAAATAGGAGCGATACCTATTCTGAGTGTATGAAGAATGGAACATCTCCATGGTGAACCTCATGGTTGATTACCTCTAAGACTTACACGGATGTAACTTCGATCCATGATATTAGTTACCATTTCCAAGGGTAGCTCTTCGCAATTAGGCATGGCATTTCGCGCAGCAAAACATCACAAATCGCCATCGAATTTCTATAATACAGGAAATCGTTTTCATTAAGCCAATACAATTTTCTTTGTCAAGAAGGGTTTTGCTCATTAGAGCTCTATATATATTGTGAAAAAGTCACTCTACGGCTGGACACTCGTAGTACGTACTAAAATGCGATCGATCAAATCGGTCTCAACAGAATCCTACGCATTTCGCCGAAGTAACAGACACCGCAATAGTACCCGTTTCAACTGCTTCACGATCTTAAATGGAAGCACAATGTATGGCGTATCCTAGGAGGATCGATTGAAGCATTATTTTGCACAATCGTTATTATCACTTTTAACTTGCTAGCGATTTATCGACAAAGAACCGCAATGTGACGGGTGGTCTGACCCATCACATTCTTTATAGGTGATTCTCGACCGTGCACGCTCGACGAATGCCACTCGTCCCAAAGAACCGGTTATCCACCGGCCACAATAACTTGCCGTGTGGCGACGTCCTCATGAAAGCAAAAGTTCTTTAATGCCTTCAAAAGGAAACCCTCGTCGGTAAAATTAGTGGAGAAATAACAACAAGATAGCGGAAAACCAGATAAGACATGGCCTGAGAAAGGGGAGGGGGTGATGACGAGCGGCCAGAGTGCGGAGAAAAATGTTTGCCGTTGTCGTCGTCGTCAATCGACCGACCAACCGCCGATCGACCTCGGGGGCATGTGGTCTATTACGCAGTGGAGAGCAGGCCATCAACTGATCACACATAGAGACAAACTGAAGAAAAAACGGGCGGAGCATAGAGAAAAAGGTGTGGCGCCATAAAGGCGCCGGAACTCTGAGAAATTTCCGAAGGATGATCAGTAGCAGGTGTGAAAACGGCGAAATGTGGTTTGAGTGAGATTGCGGCAAGTGGCGCCACAAGGAACCACGCCCGGTAGAGGAGTAAAATCATAAATCAAATCTCACCCGGTCCAACCGTTCCTTTCGGATCGTCTAGTAGGTTAAATACATCGACTTTCACATCGGCTAGCCCCCAACACTCACTGTAAGGCGAGATTGCCTTCAAATGGCACTACGATTCCGCAGTAAAATAGGGTATGTGGCGTATCCCAGAAGGAATTGATGAGTGCTCCATCCTTTTATTTGCGCTGAGAGATTGAATAAGTGGAAAAATTACAACAACTCCCTATGAATTTCAACAGGAACCCTACTGTAGGACAAAATACCGGTACAGGATATGGGTCTGAATGCTACCCAGAGGAAACACCGGACTGAAAGTGGTTAAGCTAAGTTTTGGATTTTTGAGGTTTTGAGTCCATTTTGAGAGGGAAGAGCCCAAAGGCATGGCGCCCGCTCTTCTGTTGCGCTCGCTCGCCTCACACACTTTTCTACGCGTTCAATCTCAAGGTACCGACAGGAGGCCCGTCGCGCGGCAAGAAGGCAGAGTCGCGGACGAGTCGCAGCGCGTGATGTGCGATGTAGGACGTGCAATGGTACATTCTATTTAACTTGACGCGAAATCACTACAGTACGCGCTGCGACTCGTCCGCTGACTCTGCCTTCTTGCCGCGCGACGGGCCTCCTGTCGGGTACCCTTCAGTCTCTCATTGCTATTGTTAGTACTTATGCATTACTGAGGTGAGTGCGTAGTTGTTAGTACTGATTGCATTACTGAGTGAGTAAGCCTTAACGTAAGCGTTTTCGACAGGTTCTTTTCCTTCTTTCTTTACTGCCGGCAAACTTCGCCCGAATACGTTCGTATTCGTGTGCAAGAACCACACCAGTTTGATTCTGGGGCATGCCTTTGAAGAGCTACTTATTCCACAGAATGGGGGGGAGGGGGGTTACCCTGAACTAATATTTATTCTGCCTCTATTGCACTGCTTGTTTGAGAAACACACTAGCAAAGGATAACGTTTGGGGTTTCAAACTTTGAGACTGTAAAATTAACCATAAACGTCTTTTCTGAAAACAAGTATCCGCTGCCGAACCGCGAGAGCGATTCAGAGGCTGGCCCTTAGTCTTTTGTATGGAGCTAGAAAAGGTAAGAATAGGTTTCTCAAGAATGCTGGGTTGCGAACAAAACTTTCGTCCCAGACAGGACTCGAACCAGCACCTCTTGCTTACCGGGCAAAATTAGCAAACATAGCATAGTAAGAATAAGGGCAAGGTCGCGTGTGGGGAAGGTAAAGTAAGAAACTTATGGACCAGATTGATTCTTTAGATACACAATCATAATCGATAACATTTTTCTTGCCTTCGCTATATTATACCCCTAAAAGCAAACACCAAAGCTCAATTCTGACGCAGTTCCTCTGAAGAGAGCCTGGGTGCCTCACCCTGAGGCGTTTCAGAACTGTTAGACTACCATACGTCACAAGTTTCACTAAACTGAGCGCAGTTCTAGGGCTATGCCATATTCTATTATATTTGATCATCTGTGAACGTGAAAAACTGGCAAAAAGGGCAAAAAGCAAGGCAAAAATTATTCTACAGGAAACAAAGGTCAGGCATGTCTCTGCAAAGAGCTGAAGAGCGGCATTAACGTGCCATTTAGCTTGGCCAATTATAGCCAACTGATCGAAGGTCGATGTAGAGTAGAAGCTAATCAACTGACGGAAAACGTGTGGCTGCAATAGCAAGAGTAAATGGCCGTATTAGCAGTGAAGGTCGCCCACGTTACGTCGAACGGCCTTAGGCTTTGTACCGCAGCTACACCTCAATGAGTGCCTAGTTGCCGCTCGACTTCAGGCTGACATGTGGCTGGGTATGGTGAGCGCTTGTGGCGGAAATGTCGCCGCATGGACGCTTAAGGAAACCTGTGATGAAATCAGGAAAATGTTTTGTCTGCATGACAATGACGCACAGACGCGGTGACATATAGAGCGAGCGATTCGATGGCAGTCAACAGCACCCTCACCCCCGTTAGGAAAAATGCCGGTTTCCCGCGAACGGGAACACCCGATTCTTTTTCATCCAGATTTTGACTGATTGCAAAATGGCTGAATAAACAGTTGAAAACCTTCTCTTGGGAAAACGGAAGTGTCACTTAGTGCACCAAGAAGGGCTGTCCTAAGGTTTGCAGAAGGGGATCAAGTCAAACTCAAAACCTTTAATGGGGCCCGTGAGCACCAGAGAAAGTAAAGCAGCGTTCAGAGTTAGCGATCGTACGTGTGATAGGCGATGAGGTCATTGGGCGACGACTCAGGAAGAATTCATACGTGTCGACTCGGCGGTAAGGCGATTGGGCGGATAGGCGTGTAGGCGGTAAGAAAAGTACACGTATCGATCGGTTGCCCACAAACTGCGCCTGATCGCCTAATCGCCATATCGATACTTTCCTTTTCCTTACAGGCTAATCGCCTAATCACAAGTACGATCGCCAACTCTAAACGCTACCTAAGTCCTTCCAAGTTTAGAGGAACAGCATATTTAATAAAAGAGATAAAAGCGAGCCAATAGAAAGCACCATAGATTTCAAAGAAAAAGTATAAACGCTCTTCGACTGAAATTTGATGTTGAAATTTTGGTTCTCAAATGTAAGGCCGACTTCGTTAGGTTGGTTTTGTTACTTTATTTTTCATTATTTTATTTCATTATTATTTTATTCATTCATTATTTTTACTACTATAATAAATACCTTATTATTTTCGCCACCAAAGAGATTAGAAAGCATTCGGCGCCGAACAATTTCCTTCGGAATGCGCCATGAATGCCACTTCCAATGAATTGTATTCCCATTCATCTTACAAAAAAAATTTGAAGGGACTGACCGAGGTACAATTACGTGCTTTCATCCTCCCAGATAAGGCTAAATACTCAGCCTGGAAGATATGGAAAGCTTGGAGCTGGGTGTGATCCAATCCGGAATTAACTTGGTACTGGCCTCACTCACTACTTCAAGCTCTGCGTCCTTTGAGCACTACATTGAAAGCTATTTTATGCAAAAGGCTCTGAGAAACCTTAACGACCTAATGGCTTCGGGTAAATGCGCAACTACGATCAGTAAGCTCCGTTCATGCTTGGCGAAGGGTGCACGCGTGTTCCTGTTCGTGTTCGTGTTCGTTGAGATAGTGTGCAATTGATAGAGGCGGCAAGCGATTAGAGGATTGCAGAGATAAGAGTTACCTAAGTGAACGACCTGCTTTCGGAGTGGAAATCAAGCGTGAGGAGTGGGTGAAAGCTCATGCGACAAAGTGGGCTACAAAGCGTCGAGAGGGATCCAGTCTGATTAATCCAGATAGGAAAAAATAACAGTGTAATACTGGCTATCGTGGTGAAATCGCATTGCGGATGCTAACGACTCACGTGGTTCAGTACTAAAATGCGCTGCTGTCGCGTACACACGATCGTCCGCTTAGTGGCTCGATCTGCGCCTCTGATCTTTCAAGCCATCCCTCCTCAGTAAATCAGTAACACACTTGCGTAGGAGGGCGAAAAACCCAGCCTGAAGCCATCGGTCGATCCATCACTCACTAATGGGCATTTATTACTCTTGAAAGAGTGAGGTATACGGTAGTACTCCGGATTGCAGTTTGTAGATAATTTAGATTATCTTTCAATGTTGAGCCTAATTTCTGCCGATAGGCAGCCTTTTGTTGAAGAGCTCTGAGACGAGGCTCTGTAGTCATGGAGAAATATATAAAGCCATTCTCAAATGACGTCCCGTAAATTCGCCAATTTGTCGAACTCATAAATGCCCCGCTGGAGCGGTGTTCACGATAACGTCTCCCTAGAAATTAGGTCTTGCAGACGGTATCGTAAGATACGGGGTATCCACTAGGATCAGCATAGGAGGAGATAGAATCGCTGAGAAAGCTGAAAGTTGCACACGCACAATGGAATCTTCTAGTCCCTTGCCTATGGCTTAGGAATAAAAAAGTGTGTTTGATGCGGTTCTGTATACCTTGCCATCACAATGCCCCCGTATCTTGCGTTAGCGCCGGCCCTGCATATCCTTTCCACCAATTCCGTTCCTTGGTTGACCGTGGATACACGGGACTATCGGGACTATAAAATCTACCCCTTCCATGCACCGATCTCGTCCTACCATGCAATCACTCCCAACCTAACTTCCTAACTTTCTTTAGACCTCAGGGCTGTATACGAGCCCGCCCTCAACTCTTGGATAAGGTTCTCAAAACTTGAGCGGAAACCCCTGTTGCGGTGGCAAAAGTGCAGCGCAAGGTCAACGTCAACAAGGTTCCGCCAGCCACACGTGACCACGTCAACTGACGTAAAACACGTGAGAACAAAGAACGAATCCGATGTTAAGCTTGAACGAACGTTAGGGTTATCAATTTTTTCGAGCTCTCAAATTATGAGCAGCAAAAAACAACGTAAACCCGTCCAGTGGTGTGAGAGCTTGTCACTCTTCACGCATAAAATCAAGAGAGGCAGGGGTCTACAAGCCCTCTGTCCTTTTGTTGATAGGAAAGTGCTTGGTTGCTTTGTGAAGAGCTCTGCAGAGATCGCTTCCGTGTCAACGATTAGTCCTTGCCAGTGTGACACATAAGCAAACATGAATAAGGCGAATAAAGACACTTATTGATGGACAGGTTGTTGGCGAGAGCAGGTGAAAGCGTTTTTTCGCTTGTCGTGGCATCACAGGGCGGTTCTGCCCAACCTGACCTATCGCACACTTCCGCAGATAAGCGCTGGGCTTCCAAGAAGCAACAATTCTGTGCGTACGTAACGGAAACACCTCATAAAAGGTCTTTAGTATCGAGAGAGCTATAGCGTGAAGATGAGTCCAGTTACGATCAGCGTATTGTCCGAGAACAATGTAGATCAAATGACAGAGTGAAGAGCGAGTGAGCGAGATGATAGTATATTCGGATGCATGACTCAGTCTCGCTGTTAAGAGGTGGTTCATAAGCTTGCAGTTTTTCAGCGTCCTCTGGAACTAAAGGCTTGGTTGATAAAAAAGGAACTGTAAAAACAGTAATAGTAGTTAGATGCATCATGCACATAACGTAGCTAGCGATCACAGAGGGCCGAATATCCCCACTTGAGGAGAGCATATACGGCCTCTATAATCCAATCACCCATCACAAAATAGGACAGTCGATAGGACGGATCCCCTAAAGATCATATCCGTATATAATCACTGTCGGTGGGGGAGTGTTCCTCAAAGTAAAAAAACCCTAGATGAGGCCCTCGGAGATCGATTCTCTGTTTATGGGGGTAGAGTAGCCCACGGCTGTGGTCAAACATCGTGCGTTGGGTGCCGCTCGAAAGTGGCGCGACAATGGCGCTAGAGCTTTACAGAAGTGATTGTGGAATGGCGGACTAATTGAACTTATGGACCAGAGACCTCGCACAAACCCTATGTCACGCAACGTGGATTTTGACGCAGCTGCTACTTCAAATACGTGCGTGCTGGTTAATGAAGCCATGGAGCAAGCAAGGTCAAACAACTCGTCCAGCTCCGCCCCTTCCTTGTTTTCAAGAAGGCAAGGAGGGTCATTGGGTTTCACCGAGCGGCTTTATTTTGTGTTTTTCTTGTTTTCGTCAGTGCTCGACATCACCGTAATTTCAGTTTCAGACGGCTGTACCTCTATTGAATCTGGGCCCTCAGTCGGTCTAGGGGGTGGTAAGATACGGTAGAATGACACGGTAAAATCAAACACGATTCAGGATACGATGGCGTCTATTGACCGGAAGCTGCCCATGCATATAAAGAATCGTTAGAGGATATCGAACTTGCCTGCTAATCGATCATATACGAACGACGATGACGCCTGTTACTACCATGCCACTTTGTCTAAGCTTGAGAGAAACACCTGTTCGAGAGGGGCTCAATTTAAAAATAGGCCTTAACGGAAGAAGGAAGTCTGTCGAAAGTCCCGCCTCCTGGAAAACGGGGGATGTTACTACGTAGTGAAATTGGTGGACGGTGTCGACGGGTTGAATGCTTACTGCCGCTTGCTTCGCAATGCACCGGAAACGTCTAACAGCTGTTCGAGTGTTTATCTCGTTTTTCCCTCGGGTCACGACCTCGGAATGCCCCAGGGGCTTCCGAAATTGTTCACCAATTGGTATGTGCTGAACTTTGAGATTACTTAAAGAAATGAGGAGACACAATATTGAAATAGTAGCTCCAACCCATCAAAAAATGGGCCATGCGCACGCCGTCAAACTGGGCATTTTAGTGATTGAATGGGGTAGAACCAGTGAGGAGTGAACTTTTCAATCAGTTGAATATAAGAATAGAAATTTTGATCGCCCATTAGCGGTTTAGTTCTAGCAATTTTCACAGGCATGTATTTTGTGTGAACCCGAAAAGGAAGAGCTGGGGCAAGATTCAGTCTCACTTCTCACTGATGATGGCCACAACTGTGGCGCCACCACCACTGTAATAGAAACCTCCGCTGAAGAAGAGGTGGGAGAAGGATTGGAGGTTCTTCAGAGCTCCCTCTCAAAAGGTTAGGGAAGCAGTTAGGAAGAAGGGAGAAATTACATAGAGGGAAGACAGGCGGGCCCCCTAACCATATGAGAGCGGACCGACGTGCATCCAAGCATACAAGGTAATACGGAAAAGTTCAAAAATTTGCCTACAAAGAATAAAATATGGCAAACGAAACGTTACCGGCACCCACTCCACTATGCCCCCGAATGGACGACCGTAGAGCAGAGTCAGCGGTTGCGCTTGACCGATTTGGAAAATTTTATGGCCCCCCTCAGACCATTACGAGTAAGGGAGGTAATATGACCCACTCACTACACACCTCACCACTTATCACCGCTTCTACGGTATTCAATTTTGAAACGCACTTCCACCTTGCGCTAATTTTTCCACAAAAGAGCCACCGAACCCAAAAACGGAGGGATGGAAACAGGTTAGTATGGGGAAGGGAAAGGGGAAATGATTAAAGGCAGAATTCGTGATGAAAGTTAGCTCATTGGAAATAAGGGTAGAGGTGGTCAGTGGAGCAGGGATGAAGAAGAAACCATTGAAACGGCCCGAAACCCGAGAAATGGGACCTTGCCGTTGATTTGCGCATTGATGCGACTCTCATCGCTGTGCCTCTTCAACACTACGCTCTCTCCTCTGTGTAGCTACCCAATCCCACGCTACCAGCTTCTGTCAAATAAAGACTCCCACCAAATCAACAGCCGTTCGGGAATTGTCAGCTGGCCGATGCCCCAAATGTGGGAATAGATCCATATTGTTCAGCTGGACGAAGACCCTGTTGGGAAAACGTTCGTTCCCATTTTGAAAGTGAAAAGTTTCAATGGCAGCTGGTTCCGCTTATAATACGCGCTTTCCAGAAACCATGTCCCGGGTTGGATCCCCTACATGCTAACGAATTCTCTGTGGTTGCCTCCGAGGCTTAAAGTCAAGTGAATTGGCTAAATTGGTACAAGACTGCCTCGGACAAGAAAAGCACCAGCAGTCAGCTGGCTGCATTGGTCATCGATAAATCGCTTTCAAATGCTGCTACGATACGGTATAGAAGTGAATGCGCGGCGCATCCCAGAAAACTGCTGAACGTTTGGCGCTTCATTTTTCTAGCTTTAGTGTGTTTCCATTACACTTTATAATCTATATGCATAATATTGCAAAACTTGGTTACGGTATCTCAATGCTGCAGGTTTTTTCCCTTTTCGTACAATATTACCCCTTTGGTGGCAAACTACTCTTTTTATCCTGTTCAATATAAACACCACAGTAGAGGGTATAAGATATAATCATGTATTATTGAGGCCATGTAAGCATTGCATAACCTCCTATTTCCTTCGATCACTATTTGAATGGGTTTCGGATTGCATGGCTCATGAAAGATGGATGAGAGGAAAAAACGGCCGACAACCAGGAAATCGTTGTAACACTGCGTCAGCGGTTATTCTTTGGCGGCAAGCCAAAACGATTTGTTCACCAGATTCCAGCTATTTCACTCGCTACGCTTCTCGTCATCTGCCCAGTACACGACCATGGAATTACTTTATCCGATAGATTCGCTAACAAGTATAACGTTTGAGAATGCGCCATGCATTCTGTATCGTTGAAAATTTCAAGGGCTGTTGAGAGTGGCGGGCTTGAAAATAAGACTATGTAAAGCTACAACTGGTAGTGATCCAGTCAACTTTAGTGAGCTAACAAGGGAGGTCGTTCGAAACGAGCCGCGCTTCAGAATAGTTTTGTGTGATATAGGGTCAAACGAACACCTGGACGACCGCCGGCCCGATGGTCAGACTTCTTCACGAAAGCTCTGAACGAAAGGAATGAAGGACTTCGTGTCCCTCGAGCGAGGAGGATCCACTGGACCACTCTTGCACGCGACAGGGACGAATGGAGACGTTGCTGGCGCCCGCTCGAGCAAATCGATGATCAACGGGACGACAGGTGATACAGGTGATAGAGGCACGTACATGAAACATAGAACTGTGGTCCATTTGCGCCAAATAGCCCTTCAAATGAGTTAAGAATTGGTCGATGGTTCGATTCCCGTCTAGCCCTGAATGACCTCCCTAGTAAGCGTAGCGCACTCTTCTAAGGAAGGCACCTTCTCCGCTCTCCTCTCACAGGTGGATAAAATATGAACCAATTGAGCTGACTGACTCTCCGGGGATCATTAATCACACTATTCATTGCCTTCCTGGGCTCGGGCGGTAAGTGTGTAGTGGCAAGTGGCACGCTCACCATGCGAGCGGTCCGGGGATCAAATCCTGGATCATGAGGTGGGCAATCGCAGCCAAATCATTCCATGACTTTGTATGCATTCCACTTGCATACAAAGTCATGGAATGACTTGGCTGCGATTTAGACAATGCAATAAGTTTTTGGCGACCAGAATATGTATAAAGCAAGATAGTTCTGTCTTTGGCTAGGTTAAGCAGTCAAACCCGAACAGATGGAAGTTCGGATTTACCTGGGGTGAGATGTGTATCGCGGAAGTCAAAATCGCGAACCATCTTTAACTCAGAAACCAGTTCTTGCCACCGTCTCAATTCGTCATCTCATTATTCACACTATTCATTGCCCTTCCCAGGGCGGAAGTGGTGTAGTGGCAAGTGGCACGCTCACCATCGAAGCGTGCGAGCGGTCGGGGATCAAATCCTGGGTCGGTGAGTCGCCCGGGCCAACCAAGCCTTCCATCCCTCCGGGGTCGGTTAATTGGTACCAGACTTGTCTGGGAGGATAAAAACACTGACTTGAACATCGGCTGGCCCCCGCAAGTCATTGTATAGGCCACATCGCATTCAAACGCCACTACGAATGTACAAATGGAAGTAGAATGCGTGCCGCATCCCAAAAAGGGATTGATCAACGGCAAATGCTTTATCCTTTATCCTTTATTCATTGCCTTCAAAAAGCTATCTCAGGTGAGGACTTTCAAATACGATTATTGGGCTCCACCTATTTAGGTACAGCATCAGTTGGAGCTCAAAAAAACCCTACCGTACTCCTAACGAAGGTGTGCGAAGTGAGGAGTTTATTGTAGCGTAAAACTTCAACTGCCTTTACTAAACCGGTTGGCAAGTCCCTGTCGTTGAATGTTCACTCGAAAAAATCCGGTTATACATCGACCACCCAGGGGGCAAAGTGCACTGGGCAATCAGTCAAATAGGAATGACTCATTTTTATGACCTTTAGATGGTGTTTCGAAATAAACTCGGTATACCATGTATGCATAACGTTATCTACAGAGGGTCAACAATACATTGGTGAAATTTAGGCGTAGCACACACTTTCCCCCACCTCACTGTCGCTACTTCTTCGGTCCCATCAAGCCCAACCAAACCTAACCTCTACCTCCCTCCCAACCGTCGGCACCTCAACGCAACGCAAGGATGGATGCAAACTAGCAGGAAGAGTGCTTATATGAAGCAATATATATGGCATCTGAAACAGCAAAAATCGCGAAAATTTCAAAACCTCAAAGATTTTTTTTACGATTTTTCATGTGCTCTGAAGAAAAATACTCCTTCCATCTCCGCCGAAAATTCCTTTATTGGTGCCTTTTCCCCTGAATATGACCCGCTCAACTCAAAAATCATGAATATGACCACATTCTTGTAAAGTGTTGCCCAACGAAGGGCTTACTTTGATGCTTAGTTATGTTGTTATTGTTCAACCATTGCCTCCGCATACAGCGGGAAATCATTCCGAATCCAATAAATATAAATAAATATATTCTAAAAATAACGAATTACCCTTTTCGTTACAAATTCCCATTATTTATTTGCTTATTCATTTATTTTATTAGACGACACATAAGGCAGTCGTAGGAAACAATACAACGATCTTCGCTCGAATATAACCTAGTCATAGCTCAACAAATCTTTACTAGCCAGGCGCTTGAAAAGCACAACAGAGGGAGTACTGAGAGCCACATTAGATTTAAGAGAAACCCATAGTTATCAAAAAACTTTTCAGAAAAAAAAGAAATTTACTGAATGATATTTCTATGCAGTAACAGAGTGCGAAATCTAGTTCTATCTACCTGGTGTTCACGGCATCCCAGCGTAGAAGGCATTTCCGGACAAACTTGTAGGAAAAAGCAAAAAAGACGCCTAAATGTGCACACCGGCTTTACAGTGTGAGTCATCAATGGCGCAGTAGCAACGGTGTCGGTTTTATAACCGAAAAGAAGTTAGAAAGCGAACGCACGTAGTGTGAGTAATGCTTAAACTTTCAACACACAGGAAATTTATTCCGTAGGGTAGGGAAACCCCTATCGGATATAAGCATCGAAATAATCAAACCAGTGCTTAGGATAGCCTCGAAATACTATTGAACAAAGACCACGCAAGAATATTACATACAGCCAATGCCCTCACCAACTGAAGGTGCGAGACTCGCGTGCCAAAACTCTCTGCATACCCAGGACGACGCCTTCGACGAACAAAAAATTTTTTTGCCAAAATTTGGTGTGGGCTCTAAAGATAAAATTTGTTCCGGGAAGATAATTTCAGTAGAACCGCAGAGAAGCATGAGTCAAGACGCAAACGCATAACGAAATGAATCGCGAAACAAGTTGCATATCAACCAAACGCAGATAAGGAGTTCAGCGTTGACTCTGTCGCAAAATAAATCACTCAAAGTGAATCCTCATTCAAAAAGTCATTAATCTAAGCAGTGAAATAGTGACAGCCACATGATATTTGGTATACGTATTGGGGACCCGTTGATAAAGCCATATATAGTTTGGTTTCTAGAGACATCACATACACAGCCTTTTCAGTTTGCTCGGTCCCGAAGCCTGATGCGAGCGGTTAAAGCGTTCCGAGAGTGCACACCTTAATCCTGAGCACCGCCTCTTCGATGAAAGAGAGCTGACAGGTTTTGCTGTTGTAAAGTTAGGAAGAAAAAGTGTAAGTCGAAAAGGGAGTTCTCAAGAATAGGTATGCGTTGACACGCGTAGGTGGTCGCCATCTAGAGTTAACCTTGTCCCGACTCGCGTATTTGCCGAGAGGCGGCGGTGTGACCGCGCCCAATTTTTATGCTCACCGCTGCGTGCTGCGCGACGAGCATGCATGTAAATATATTTTGACCTGTATTTCCATTAAAACCATTACTTTGTCCCTTTTTTATGTGCTTAAAAGTATATATGTAGTGAACGTGAAAGAAAACCGTTTTATGATAAAACGTGATTGGGGCTATATATAGAGGTGGAGGGTCGCGGGATCGAAAATTGTTAAAAAAAATTCAGCAGTTTGTAATGATGCAATAGGGCACCCTGAAACAGTGACAGAAATCGTTCGAGAAATTCTATATACAAGAGATATACATGCACGTAGTGTCAATATCATTCTGTTTCATGGAGGTTTCGACTGAGCCGTATTATAATCTGCTTTTCTCTTGAGCTCAAAAGTGAGAAACAATCTCATTAGGTTTCTATGTTCTGAGCTTTAGGAACTACATAGTCGAGATTGAAGTCTAGTTTTTCATACTACGCATTATGAGTATCCTTACATAGAATATTAGCAACATAAAAAAATTTACGTATCTAAAACATATGTCTCTCGAAAACATAGGACCTTGCACCCTGGTGTCATGGCGCCAGCGAGAAAATTGGCCTGACCCCATATTGAGCAGTGCGGCGGCCCGGAAAGGAGGTTAACTGAGGAGAACTTTAAACCTTCTGTACAACGCTCCCGTCTCCGCCTTCTATCCCCAAACACAAGTCGATTTCGTTCACCACTACATAGAGAAAGCGGAAGAAAAGGGAAACAGAAAATAGATGTCACTCGCCCGTTTTCAAAAAAGAAAACAATAAAACAAAAAAAATTAACCGTTTGATTTGGAAAAGACAAGAGAGAGTACTTCCAATACGTACAGAGAAGGTTGACATAGCAACAACACGACCCGAAAATGGAAAGCCCGTCCTGTTTCTATGGAAACCTCGGCCGTTCATCCTTTGTGGTGGGGCTGAGAGCCTCCAACGCCACCTGGCCTGATGACATCAAATAGTAGGTTCGAGTGGAAAATTTACACCATGCCTGACTTCTACTCACATGCTATACGCCGTAATCGATATTCAGAAAACAATGCGAAACCCCTACACCATTCAAAAAAAGGAGGCGCCGAGTGCGCTCTGTTTCCTCCGCGTAAAAATGAATGAAGTGATGAAATGTTTTCCTGATGATAAATTTTCTATTTCGTTGAAGAAAAATATCAAAAGGTTCCCAAGCAAATGTGATGTCTTTCAACCATCGAGAAGCTCTTGAATGTTTCAAGTTTGGAAGGATTTCCGATGAAAACCTCCTATCTTAAAAACCGCTAACTTGGTGGTGCCCGCATGAGCGAGTGTATGTTCATGTATAACTGCATATGTACCTCCCCTTCAAAATAGCTGAAGAAAGTGTCGGGTAACAACCTGCACCACAAGTGACGCACAGCCTCCATCAACAATGTTATGGTTTCTGCCAAGTGGAACCAAATAATTTAAGCTCACTGTTCTCGCAGTTGTATCTATCGATTGTCAATAATTCATACTTACAATAGTACTAGAAATCAGCTATCAACTCAAGATCAGGACCTTCAAACCTAAGACAAATTCTACTGAGCCTGTCCGTCGTGCTGTTTGGTCCGCATCCGATACTCTTCCTCCTTTTTTGACAGGGAGGTTATTTATGCTTGTCACGCCATCCGACAAAATTGTGCTTGTAGTAATACTAGCTCCCAGCGGCCGTAATAGAACACCTACTATTCACATCCTTGGTCATCTCCTACATGTATTGCAGTGCAGCGAGAGCAGTGCAAGCGGGCAGGGACGATAAGGAGATGGACTGAGGAAACTGTTATCACACGCGAAAAATCTCAAGGTTACGCAGCGGAGGGAGTCCCGTGGTTGCAGGATCCAATCGACTAATACAACATAAACATGATTAAAGATGTACACCAGTAAAATAAATAAGTTCCAAAGAAGCAGCGCAGGAGCACTAAGCGAAACTACTCTGCAAGGCTCATCCAGAAAACTGCTTCACGAGAACAATACCTCCGGATAACAGGTACTGTATAGGCGCTGAAGGCATCGCTAATCCCGCTCGTATCACTCGGATAACGATTGAATAATTATGTGTCCTGGACGGTGTCTGACCAAAAAACCGTATATGAAACTAGTTACGATAGGCATGTTAATGTGGAACTTACTCACCATCATGCCAACGTAAAAAGAAGCTATAGGACTTTTTTAATAGTCAGGATGAGGAGTGATTCCGATGTCCACCAGCCACTACTATCTAACAAATGTTTGCAAATCGCGCATCATGAAATTCATATCCTTCATTGAAAACATGAATATTCATTCCTTTTCAGCGATACGCCACGGGCACCGAAGATATATCCGTCTAAAGAATGCAGAGGTGATAATGATTGATCTTATATTGTATCTATTCATTCTCTAACACGTTTAACGAGGATACAGGACAAACCCTGGCGTGATCGGTCCGTCCAACCAACGCCTACCATCCCTCCGAAGCTCAGATTATAATTGGACGACAGACTCGTCTGGAGTATAAAAACACTGACTTGAACATCGGCTGGCCCCCGCAAGTCATTGTATAGGCCACATCGCATTCAAATGCCACTACGAATGTACAAATGGAAGTAGAATGCGTGCCGCATCCCAAAAGGGATTGATCAACGGCCAATGCTTTATCCTTTACTTTCGTAAAGGCGAAGCTCCGCGCCATTCAGTGCTAAATCAGCGCTTGCTAGAGTAACCATAGCTGCTGAACGACAACAAGAAGGAAAGATATCAAAAGAACTCTGGCACGCTGAAAATAAGCCTTTACTTCCAATAATGGTCGATGTGGTAACGATGCTAGTCCAAATCGTAACAAAATACCGCGAAAAAGAGCATAACTCGTCAGAACGCAACGGTGATCCAACCAAAACCACCTTCATCCGCGGGTTGGAATCAGACGCTTTGAACTTCTGGGTCGATGTGGCACGGGTCCAAGTAGGGTTGCCCCTAACCACTAACGAACACAGTTTCCCGCAGAATAAGAATATGGATGACTTCTAAGTAGGGTGCAGACCCGAAACAAGGTTTCCACTAGTTCCAGTGGTATCCCTACACTATCCCGGCTAATCCCGTTGTGCCTTCAATGGAATACTTTGTTGGTGTTTAAAATAACATCCTGCGCCCCATTGATTTCCTAGGTTCATCGAGCGGATAAAGCGGTTTTTGCATCCCACCGATGTAACCCATCCCCGAGTCACATCCGCATTCCAAGTGCAAATCAAATGAATACGTCACAAGTTAATCCTGATAAACTTTCCTTCACTTATCGTAAATGAGGGATTCTCACAGCTGCGGTTGCTGAAGAAGGGATGTCCCCACAATCTGAAAGCAGAACGTTCCCGTTAGAAACTAAAAAGTGTCCGGACCGACGAGACGCGCACCGAGGACTCTGCAGTCTATCAGTCCATACAGCGCCAACTAACGTGCGCACCACCACACCCTCTCGACGCCTGACCTAGGCCGTTTGAAATGAGAATAAGGGTTAGCGCGTTGGAAAGTGCCGCTACCGATAAAGCGCCATCAATGCCACCTTAAGTCAAACGCGACTAACAAGATTAGTCCCATTTCCGTAGAGTTCTCGCGTTTCTCACGGGTTTTTCTCCGCATCTAGGCAAGAGTCAACCTTCTACCTTTATTCTGATGAGCTGATCGTAAACTTCGCCGCCCTTTTCGCTGGATCTTATTCTATTCGAACAATTGGTTTGTAAAATTGGTAAATACTGTATATACTCTACTGCTGTACTCAGTGACTCTTAAGGCCAGCATACACTCTTAATCCATAGAACATAAATAAACTTCCGTATCACAAATCCGTTCAGTCAGTGTTTCAGGAACTTCCGTGTTTGTAGACAGTAAGTATGTGCATGCCTGGTGATGGTAATTGCCTTGGCGCATTCATTATTCGTAGTGTAATTGGTCCTAACCTGCTTATTTGATGGTCTCAAGAAGAGTAGTCTATGGACCAGAATCAAAAAAGGTCGAAGACTCCTCATTACTTTTTAATGCGCCACGAAATTGCACTCCCTGCAGAATCGCTGATGTGAATGAACCAGAATGACCAACTTTACAGAGAAGTATGCAGCGCTCAACCACCGCTTCTATTCACTTCGGTACCTGGGTCACGGTAATCGAACCATTGATTCTTAACCAACTTACCGATGTTTGTACCACTGCGCTACGTGACGCATCGCCAGCAAGGCTGGACAAGTTTAAGTTTCTCAACTTTGTTTATCCACCATGAAATCACATTCACTCCAAATTCGGAAAAAATAGAATTGCTGACGAACGTGAGATTGCGCCATGCAGTGAACCACCCTTCTGAGAAACATGTGTGATTTTGGGTTATGTACTACTGGGTCCTTGCAGCAGAGCTTCTACTCTGTCATCAAACACATGTCAGCGCGCACTCCACATGAAACCCGATGACGATTTTTGAAGGACCATTGACGACTAACGGGGGAAGGGGTGAATGAAATCTGAGAACTCTTCAATGAGAGTCGTACACTCTCAAGCGGGCATCACCATCGTTGTGTGGACAACAGCATCCTCTCGAGATGGAAAGGCAGGTGAAGAAAAAAGGAAACCACTGGAAAGTTTGGCTGAAGGGTCGAAATGTTGGGATTTTTGAGGGTTCGTTTCGAAATGAAAGGTCTGAGATAATGTTTAAAATATATAGTTAGCTGGTAGAGGGAATGATATTAGGTTGGTAACTTTGAAATGTCGCTTCCTTTTGTGCCTTTGTTTCTCAGCTAAAACACAATCTCTTAGGATGGGAGACCATTCATTCGAGAGAGCGATTCAGCACGCATATTGCGAAATCTTAGGCGCCACTGAGCGGATGTTCTTCGAGCCAAAACTTTTGCTCGAAGATGACTGATCAGAAAACATC
This sequence comes from Ostertagia ostertagi, assembly GCA_036418205.1. Taxonomy (NCBI): domain Eukaryota; kingdom Metazoa; phylum Nematoda; class Chromadorea; order Rhabditida; family Trichostrongylidae; genus Ostertagia; species Ostertagia ostertagi. Next base: position 39,416 of record MU869049.1, read on the forward strand.
GTCTGAGCGTATATATTCAAGCAAGGAAAAACGGCCAACGAATCTCACTCATTGTGTGCAAAACATTGAGCAGCAACACTTAGTCTCTGATGCACTTTCAGCTATGGTTTCAGCTCTTCCAAGACTGAGGTAAAGGACTGAGGACGAAGAGCGTGGATATTGACCTGTACCTGTAGAAATGAGGAACCAAGGAAAGCCAACGAACTGAACCCTCGCCAAACTACACAGTAACTTAGGAAGATACTGTATCAATAATAAAATTTAAAAGCTTCTACGTGCGACTGGAGCAAACCCTTTCAGGGTAGAAAATGGTCGGCCTATTCTGAACGACACGAGCAAGCAGTACTGGGTGCCAAGACTGGAACTCTCTTCCATAACTCCAATTCACAGGTAACAAAGTGAGAAGATGGCCGCGGTTGGAAGCAGATGGGCATCCGAGCAGGGTCGGTCCTATCGTTGCTACTTTTCGAAAAATTTTACGACCCCCCTCCCCAAAGGTGGATTTGGTACGACCCCCTTCTCGACCCTCGACCACCATATTCCTCGCTATAGTATTTCATTCTCATCCACCAAACTCCGCCCACTTTTTCCTCCAAAATGCATGCCGTCGAGCGGGGGGGGGGGTATATAGTCACTCTGAAAACGTAAAAATTACCTAAATTCCCTAAATTTCCACCAATTTACCCCCTCCTACCTTTAATCCCAGCTTCATTTTCTAGGGGGGTATATACGCGCGCTGAAACGGCAAATTTTCTCCCGCGCCACTCCTCCCTCACCTCATGCAACTTCTTACAATCGAAGCAAGTACGACCCCCCCTCTACAAACTCATCAAAATATACGACCCCCCTCTAAAACTCATCAAAATACGACCCCCCGTTGCTACTTGTAGCAACGTAGGACCGACCCTGGCCCATCGAGATGAAGTCCGAAACTGGACACGCAAAAAGTGCTGCTTCTATCATTCATGATGAAACAGTATAGGACTGGACCAATATGGAGTGCTGATTGTTGGTCAGACAGCTACACCTTAACCTTGCGCACGACAGCCAGCTCGCGTAGGCCAAGCGCTGCGTCGTCAAGTGGGAAATCCGCCCTTTTAAAACTATGGCACGATCAATGCAGGACCACTGTGAAGATTACGCTACAAAATCAGGGAATGGGCTAGAACGTTCTCCTTTCTGCGCCATATAGCAGAGATTTGGCGCCGTCCATCTATCACTCAGGTCAATGCCGCGCTCCTTAGCAGCAAATAAATTCAGTAACTTCGACGACGGCAAAACTTGAGTACCTAACTTCTTCGAGTCGTACCTGCATGAGTTCTACGAGGTAGGCCTCCGTGCTTTGCACAAAAGGTGAAGAGTGAATGAATAAGAGGAAATAATTTAGCCCGATGTGATACAGCTTTCATACTCGAAATAATCGTTGATCAAAAACGACATTTCAAAGTTACCAACCTAATATAAACATGCATAAAGATGATGAAAAGATAAAAGTATAAAGCATTTTGCCGCTTAATCAGTCCTTTTCGCGGATGCGGCACGCATATCTACTCATTTTCTATATTTTTGCGCTTGGGTTTGTTTCACAAGTCTGATAAGTAGAATGCGTCCGACCCGAAGAGGATGCTGATAATTAACGGCAAAAATGCTTGTATTACTTTATCCTTTCATCACTTTTATGATGTTTCATATTAGCGTTGGTTAAACTTGAATTCGTTATTTTTTATCAACATTAAGGCTCCTGTGGTAGGGCGTAAATGAATGCGATTGGCCTATGCAAATGATTGCGGGGGCATGGACAAGCAGAGATCCAGTCAGTGTTTTTCCCTACCAGACAAGTCTACGGCTACCAATTGACAACGACCCGCACAGGGTCAACCCTATGTTGCTACAAGTAGCAACGGGGGGGGGTCGTACTTGGATGGACCCAGGGGGGGGTCGTACTCTCTCGGTGGCCGGCAGTGGGATTTGTGGTAATCTCCCTACTGATCATAACCATGTTTCAGGAAGAGCATGAGAAAGGAAGACTTGCAGAAACAGCAGCTGCAAGACATGTAGCATCGTTCAAAAAGTACTCCCACCATGACATGGGTCCACCCACGAAACCACATTTGAAACTAAAGTGTAGCTGGAGTATTGCCTAAGACAACATGGACAATAGTCACCACATTACGTTTACGCAAGATAATTGATGCTAGAGCATCTGTAAGCCGCTTCCTTCTGAATGAGCTTTCAAATGAGTCAGCGAATCAGGAGTGCGACCGAGGCGTGGCGCACACCAAGGCAGGGGGATATCAGTGCAAGCGCATGCACAAAGCATTCTAACACATCCTTTGGTCAGCACGATATCTTTCCCTGGACGGATGCAGCCAGTGAAACCTAAAAAAAAAACCCGCTTTTTGAGCGAGAATGCCCCTCAAAGAAATGTAGCAACGGGACTAATTTTTGAATTACTCACTTTTAAGAACCGCTTGGGTACTTTTTGAAAAGCTTGAATCCTGTAGTTTCTCATACCGGGTTCAGCTTCCCAAATAAATGAGTTTGAAGGAAGTTATGGTCGTTTGAAGGTTGAAAAGTCGCGGTTTCAAAAATAAAATGTAGCAACGGGACTAATTTTTGAACTACTGACTTTTAAAAACGTTTGGGTACTTTTTAGAAAGCTTGAATCCTGTAGTTTCTCATACCGGTTCAGCTTCCCAAATAAATGAGTTTGAAGGAAGTTATGGTCGTTTAAAGGTTGAAAAGTCGCGTTTGCACAGAAAAAAGTTCCAACGTGTTAAATTTTTACTAAATTAGCTTTCGATGAATTTTCAGATATGATTGGAGAGAGAATGATTTGAATTTTTTAAATCAAATAACTCTGACGCAAAAGATCGAATATGAAGAAAGTTATAGCCCGAAAAAGAGGAAGGTGAAAATTGTAGTGCAAACTCATTTCCTGCTCAATAACTTAATTATTTCAGATTGTTTAAGAACAAATCCGCTCCACTTGAGAAGGATGACCGTCGGTGATCCAGAATCCACCTCCGTCTTGCGAGGAACCTGAAATTTTCCAAGGAAAAGTTCCTATACTTCTCGATTTCCCATTTCGACACCTGTTCCCATTCAACAAACGCGCCCCATTGCAGCACCCAGCGCGCGATTCAATACATTCGAAACCTGTCAACACGCGTTTCCACTACCTTCTCGGCATTCTCAATCATTTCCCCACTTCTCCATAATATGACGCCACAACCCACCCGTTTTCTCCAGCGGAGAATGCTTAATGACGTACTCTGAATCTCCTATGAAAACTCACCAGTAGGATTTTGGGCACAATGTGGCTGGGGGGGACACTCTGTAGAAACGTCTCTGGGACTAAGCCTGCGCATTTTGTTTAGTCCTGATCTCGTGAAGGATGTACTTCACTTTGATTAGTCCTGATCTCGTGAAGTTTGAAATGTTCTATTATTTTATACTTTTCCAGGGTGAAAAGAAACCTCATTATAGAGATAAAAGGAATAAAAAATTGGTATGAATTGTGTCTTCATAAAAATTAGACACAGGGGGGTCGTACCAAATCGCCCATGGAGGAGGGGGTCGTAAAAAAATCCGAGAATGTAGCAAGATGGGACGACCCTGCCCGGGGGATTGGAAGCTTGGTATGGCCGGAGCGATCACGACCCAGATTCGATCTCGGGCACCGTTCGCGTGGTGAGTAGCAGCTTACACCTGCACCACTTCCCGGGCATGAAAGATGAATAGAAAGATCTAAACCAGACAGAATCAACTCAATCAGGTATCGTCAATCCGAAGTGATATGGCGGAAAATCAAAGGTATCCTTTGCGGGAAATAAAGTCACGGTCAGAAGCACTCGTTGATGTGATTTTTTCTTGCATCAATTTTTTGTCTTGAAAAGAAAGATCAAAGCCCAACAACCTTCTTCTAGAGTATTTTTATTTAAATAATGGGATAATTAGAGAACAGATACTATATGAGATTGAGGGGAAGCGGCGTAGTCGTAAGTTGATCTGCCCTACTTACTCCAGCGACCGATAGATCAAATCCTGGATCTCATGCCGCAACAAGGTTTTCGATCCCTCCGGGGTCGGTTTAATGGTACCATATCCACTCGGAGGGACGAAAACGCTGAACTTCAAAGCAGCTGGCCTCATCAAGCCATAGCCAAAACGCATCACAAATTCCACCGCGATTCTTCGAGAAAGTAACATACATAGTGCATCCCAAGAAAGGATGGATTAACGCCGAATGCTCAACCTTGCCCTTTTACCTGCTCAAGAGAGATGAGGGAACGTGCAAAAACCATTTATTTGAGTAGTTGCCCGCTGCTGTACCACCCTAGCACCCCCGTCTTTCCTTAACTCACCACGACACTTGCGCCCGTGGTTACAGAAAATGTGAGAAATGGTAACCGCTTCGATGGCTTCGAAAAAGGAAGAAAGGTGAATGATCTAGATTTCTACTAGTGCTACAGTAGTAATAGTTCGAAACAGATTGAGGTCCTCTTCTTTATTCTACTAAACATAAAATAACTTTTAGATGAGGATCGATGAGTAACCTTAAGTCTAAAACATTCAATTCAATTCTTCGCACCTGGTTAGAGAGTTCACCCTCTTTAGTGCACATCCCCTGCCCTATCCCTCAGTCCCTTTGGTCTAGGCAAATGTTTCCTACCCTTCACTCAGGACATCTCTTCTCTATTTCAAGCTGATCCAGCCGGTCCTTATCAAAAAACTACTGCAAAGTGTATCAAAGTGCTCCTCCTCAGCTCGTCAGCGCCCTTATCTTGACCACCACTGTTAGACTCACAGCGCAGTAAAATTTCCCTCCACACCACCCCCCCCCCCTGCCTCGCCATTTTCACCCATGCTATAAAGGCATTGCTAGGAGGAAAGCTATAACAGAAATGTAATTCAGAACAGGAACACTGCGGTATTTCTCGCCTGCCATTCGTTCGTTTAAGTTGATCGATAATTCAAATATGTGAAAAACTACTGCATTGGTCGGTGACACCGGTTTCGTAACAGTCACACGGTCGGGTTTGCAATGTATCAGCTGATGAATAAACCTCTCCGTTATGCACTGTTCAACAGGGAAAACAGAGAAGAGCATGCGAATTTAAAAAGTTCATTCGAAGGAGTTTTCAGAAAGCCGCTCTTCGCGGGGTGCTGTTGAATGCTCTACCGAAAGCGTGGGTGCCAAACAGTTCCAGTGAAAGTAAGGAGTGAGCGCACTCCTCTAAATCGAAGGATCAGACTTTCCCGACTTTCACCTGGCTTCACATCAAAATAAAGCCCAAGAATGACCTCGTCTACAAGCTAGGATATTTTTCTACAGCGTGAAATCGAAGTCGCCGCGATCTTACCCAACTCAAACTTCTATCCTCCTGTATCGTATAAAAGGGCAGAGTTGAAGGCAAGCGTCGCGGTTAGACTCTCAAAGATACATATTCTCACGTTTAGTGAGCTAGAAGGTCGCACAATCACAGGGGAGGTGGTACTGTCGCGATTCGGAAGTGCCCAACGGTTGCTCAACCGCTGCGACCTGCTGTCATTCTAATCAAAATCGCTGAAATACGCTGCACTAGCGCCCAGTCTGCGTGCACAGACGTGCTCTCCCCTCGTCGTTTGTGCACCCCTGGGCAAAGCTTTGTCCCTCCACTCGTGCCGCGTCGACGCTCACAAAGGGAAATTTCATTTTTTCCTATACAACTATGGTCTTTTTGGCTATTTGCCACTAACAAGCCTTCTCTTCCGTTTGCCGTCAAATTTTATGAAGGCGAATAATCACACTTACTCGAATTGCGACCCGTGGCCTTTAAGGCTAAAGATTAAATCTTCCATACAAGAATGCCACTGATCGTGTTTTCTTGTCAAGCTTTCCCTACTAATGTTTGTTTGTTAAAATGAGTGTGTTGTATGTTCAGAACACGAGGAAGTCTCAACTGATATCTTGAAACGTCCATTGAGTGGCAGCAGGCGTTTTTTTTTTTTTTGAATTTAATGTTCTACCATCTTTTGATATTATTTGCATTATTTGAATGTATACGTACCCTCCCCTTCCAAAAGCCAGAAAGTGTCGGGTGCAGACCATACACCACAAGTGACGACGGCCCTCCAGAAAATGCAAATGTTTTTTGCCAATGAAATGATTAACCTGTTACAGTTGTATTCGATCAGTTGACAGTAATTACAACTATCATTTACTAAAAATCAGCTATCACTATGAACCACTACTAACCAGATTTACTTTGGAGGCCGTCGTCACTTGTGGTGTATGGTCTGCACCGCACAATTTCTGGCTTTTTGAAGGGGAGGGTATGTAGACCGAATAGAACATCGAGTTCGTTGAAAAGAAATTGGGAGAAAACGAGGACTGAAGAGAATCGGAAATGGGAAATGTGAAAGGTGTGAAGTTTTTTTTTCGAAAAAGCTTCGGGTAAATATCGGAAATATGAAAAAGGGACTTCTCAGAGAACGAAGAAGAGGAAAAACCCGAGAAAACTAAACAAATTTTCACCGTGGGTATGGAACCACATACAATTTTTTCACCTATTTTGGACATTTTTAGAGCTTGGAATAAACTGAACCTCATTTTTGCATTTCCATACTGCTCTGCCATAACATGCATGCAAGAAAATTTTCGTAAAGCTTCACTAGAATGCTAGGTTGTGAACAAAACTTTCATGAAATGGTGCCCCGGTAGCGTAACTGGTAGCGCACTTGCCCGGAAAGCGAGAGGTGCGGGTTCTAGTCCCGCCTGGGGCGAAAGTTTTGTTCACAACCCAGCATTCTTGTGAAACATTCGCAAGGCGAACTGCGGCCAAAAACAGCAGTTAACAAACAACAAGTTTCGTAAAGCGCTCCCGTTGCCAAGCCACTACCTAAGTTGTATACCGTGAAAGTGTAAATGTGAGAATGATTTAGCGGGACCGTGCAAAAACAAGCGCAGTGAGCGAAATGGGAGAAGGAGTTTCCCTGCAAAAACCCCGACGAAGTTTCACATAGTTATGGGTGGCAGTAAAGACAATTATGTATTCGTACTCGTCATGGGTGTGGTTCAATGGTGGGCTGACTAAAAAGAATTGTCTGGTCACTTGAGAGATGGCAATCACTGCCGTTTAAAACGGCATCGTTGGCGCTGATTGATAGGAGAAAATAATCAAAGAAGAGAAAACGAGTCAAGCAAACATCGCATTCTTGAACATTCGTGAAATCTAAGAAACGTATCGATGGAGAAATAGGGCTTGTTTGTGAAATAGACCCCATGGTGCTGGTCTACAGTTCACAATCATCGATCAATAGAAAAGAAAGACTCAATCTCCATACTACAAGGCGGGTCTACATTCGTAACGTTCTCTGACATGCGCCGGTGCGTAGCGCTTTTCCTTCTGGAGTCAGGTCACCTAAAATTGAGACCGCCGCATTCGCTCGGAGCAAGCTTAGGACTGAGCCCAGGCCCAATCATAGGCTCAGGTATAAGCCAATATGCAAGCTCAAGCCTTAACCTAAGTCTAGATGCAAACTTTGACCATAAGCTTCAATAATAGCGCAACTGAGGTGACCTGACCCCGGGAGAGAGAAACGCACGTCTCCCAACATGCGCCACGACTTCAAATCGCCATGGTTTTTGTGTGTTTTTCGTTTTCGTCCTCAACCACATGTGCTAGCAGTACTTAGCTGAAAGCGCTTTACGGTTGGACGATTGTTATTATTCTCCTGAACGTCTTCAAAAACACTTCTGACTATAAATTGGGATCCCTTTGACTATGAACGGGCGCCGCAGTCGCTCGCCACTGCCCATCAGAGCCAAAAACAAATTTGTGTGGCGTTTCTCTTGGAAATGACAGTGAGGATGTGAAGCATGACGTCACTAAAGAATAAAACGAAAGGCGCCATCGACAGGGCCAAGGATAAAACCCCTCTCCACTGGCAATGAAGCGATGGAACATCGGCCTCCAGAAGTGGAACCTATGAGTCCCAACATGATATTGTTTTGTGTTTCTGTAGTGCTGACGTTGTTCATGAGCATGCTACCATAATCCGATATAGCAATATAATTATTTTAGCCCAACTTGCACCATCTTAATAAACACGAGTCCAAAAGGCAGTTTGAAGCGAAAACAAAACGCCAGTAATAGAAACAGCGGCGTCAGGGACGTGTCATTTCGAGTGATTGACGGCTGATAAAATGTTCCGACTTTATCAAAAAAAAGTATTCATCAAAGCGAGAGATTACGATAAGATTGGGTTGGGTTCATGGTGGAAGTAAAGATGCCTGATAATGCCCCAGTGAAGAAAAGAGCAAAGAAATCCGTCAAGAAAGCGCAAAACGAGACCCCTTTCTTTGCCTGCTGACCTCCGACAGTGAACGAGCTGCAAACTACTAAGAGGTCTTTTGCACATGTTAAACCGATAGCCGCTCTCATTCCAGCAAAGACCAACCTTTGACTGATGACGCATTACTTGGGAAAGTTATAGGTTACACCACTCTCGAAGTGGAATCTTATCAAAAGATGAGACAACGATGTGTTAACAAAACGCACTACATGGGCGGAGAGCACCATGCAGCCGGAAACGGAGACTGTCAGCCAGGCGTCAACCCGTTCACATTGGACAAATTTTCAAAATTCTGTTCGACCCACTCCTTTCTGGAGGCGCCTATGAGTACGCCCACCCCTCTTCAGCTGTTACGATAGTATTTGATTCTGAGACCAGTTGACACAGCCCAACTCCACTCACATTTCCCTCCAAAATAACCGTCGAGCGAAGGGGGGGGGGGGTACATATCAGCAGTGAAACCGTTGGATTGACGCTGCTCCCGACCTTGCGAATACGACCTTCCTACCTTTTCTGTCGGATTGCCGAATACCGACCCTTCGCGTATGGACTTTAGTCCTAACGAAGCGGGTTGCGCCTCGCCAGCCCAGTCAGCCGCTGAAAATCGTGACATCTTTGCGCAGCACGCGACAAAGGCGCTCGTGTGGCCCGTTCCCTCAGTCGCCGCCCGACTACTACTTCCACTAGTGCATACTTTCCATGCTTGCCCCACCTATTACTATCTTCCACGTTGAGGTGCCTGGTTACGGTCTTCCAATAAACGCGGACCATTATGTAGTTACTGTATCTCCCGTTTTTGGACAAGGGGAGGAGGGAGAGCTAAGGTCCGAAATGAGGCGGACGGGGATAGAAGGCTGCCACAATCAGGAGAGAAACTGAATCGAGCTTAAGTGGTTGGGCTTGTCTAAACAGTGGTGACTGCGACCAGGGACCAATCCGACCGATCTCCCACTATATCCTCCTCTCCTCTCCTACGCGCCTCGTGCCGCTTTCTCGCCCGGTGTTGGCGTGCTCTGCTGAGTGCAGGACTCTGACTCCTGGCAGTATTCTGTAAGTAGACCCACTGTACTCATCTACATGTCCATGCGCACCCTATTCTCCTCTCTGATCTCTCGAGTTCCAGCTGATGATGGTTTGATAGGGTTCTTCTACGTCTGGCCACCGTATAACGTCGCTGCGATCCCTCAGGGCTGCTCAAAAAAAGCCGCATCACCGCGTGTAGAAACTATCAGCTAAATCACTCGAGTAAACCAGATCTCTGAACTCCCGCGTTATTAGATTGACAAATTCGCCAATTGAGGTAAAGACGAGCAAAGTACCGCCAACTATGCAGCGAGCTTTGCCCTTGTGAACGTTTCCACTTACTTCTCTCTACCTGCCAAAAGGAAGACACGCCTCCAGAAAGAGTGGCTCGACCCGCGCAAACGCGTGTGAAAACTGCTCTCGACATGTGAAGTCCGAAAGGCGTGTGATCGGCACAGGTCAAACATTTCGCTCACGCATTCAGCTCTCATCTCAACAAGGCATCAACTGCGAATCCCTCACGTCTCAAATGGATCGCGCTGCATCGGCTCACCACGTTGACCCCCTTATGCGTAAACTATCCCGAAAAGCGACTCCAGTTAACTCTATCTGCCTGCTGACGGAATCTCTCAGCTCTTCGTCTGATCCTCTTCTCACCCCATCCTGCGCCCGACGCCCCCTATCCACCTCTTTTGCCACCCGACAGACTGATTCGTTCCTCCTCGCCAGTCGGCGGATTGCTCTCACCTCTAATACAATTGTTGAGGACGTTAAAGTGCAATGCGAGTGGATCGCCTCTTCACAGCTAGCTATTTCTATATTCGCTATTCTATATACGCAACACGCACGGTCTGCCGAGCATTCTCCCTGCCTCTGTTCCACGCTCTTATCGCCCTACCGCCTATACTCGGCTGTAGCTCACCGCTAGGATTACTTGGGCGCAGAGCGGGGATGGAGATAGGCTCTACATGCGTTACAGAGTATATATAGGTCAATGATCCGTAGTACCACCAGAATGCACACCGCGCCTGAATTCTAGACTCGCGGGCGCCACCAGCGTTTAACTTTGGTTTGTGGTAAGGCCTTCAGGCCAATCACAATGCCAATTTATGTTCTATGCGGATATCGTCGGTACCGAGGGCCTGGTATGACGTCATTTTCCATAAACCTTGGGCTGCAAGTGGCCTTAACGTGAATTCGTCCCAGTTCAGAGGAGTTGTACGTCAAGGACGAATTATTCCCTCTATGAGCTGGTTGGGTCTCATGAACGGATACTTTCTGAAGACACGTTAGCTCTGAAGTGCCCGATGGACTATCTTCCTCTCGTGTCACTCAGCTCGTGGCTTCTCCCCCGTTCCGATAACGGTCCGTAAGGCGCATTAGCCTGTCAAGGAGTAGCTCTCACGTTATGAGCCGATACAGTAAGATCCTCATTTTAAATCCTGTAGGTGCCGTATGTACCAATTAAAAGCTGGCTAGAGGTGGATTGGTGAGAAACTGTCTAATGCTCTCAGTGACCGCATGCGTGCTCGAAGAGGTCAGAAGTGTTTCTTTGGGAGCCAGCCCCCTTATAAATGGTGCAGGGCCGTCATCGAAGGAGTAACTAGTCTGCGGTGGCCCGGACGTTTGCTCTAGTGGGGCGGACGTTCGAGCTTCAGATCCTCATGTACAACGACACCGTACATCGCTCAGGGTCGCACTTTCGATCCTCGCCTCTGACCAGCAAATGGACATTGAATGACATCGAATTTTCATGAGTAGAGTTCAATGCGATGGGCATCGCTGAAAGTCAACGAGGAGAGGCTCCGTATGTATTATTTCACCTTGATAACACCGCTGCCTTAGCTTCTGAAGCGGCAGCATCGGGGACGGTTGTTGCGTTTAGCAGCCTAGTAGCGCTCAAAAATCGCCCCACTATAGCTTCTTGGCTCCCAAACTCGTCTGCTGTAAAGGTGAAAGAATTGATAAGTGGAAGTGACTTCAGATTTGGGGACAGAACTACGCTCCAGTAATGGATGGCTAAACTTCCTCGAGTCAAGGGTTGAGGGTCAAGTACCTTTGTTCTCACGGAATTTGGGCGCACTACCTACGAATAATGTCTAATGATAAATTCTATGAAATCACTCTTACGCTGCCTATATACCGGCCAGACGGGGATACTACTTACACAAGATTATTCTGGGAAAATCCATTACACTACACCCATGAAACTTGTCATTCAGGTAACCACAACAACATAATAGTCGGACAATGCCATTGTGTCGCCCCACTTTCGAGAAACCGCAGAAGCGACGCATGAAAGAGAAGGAAAACCTGATTTGCTAACTGATAAACAACATTCTGGATGCCACAAACAGTCAGCAATTGCTGGCGATAAATGGCAATGGAAAGGAGTCAATCCGTGAAACGTGCAGAGGAACTCGTCCCTCCGACGTTACGTCACTGATCATGAAATTCAAACATTGAGCAGTATCAAGCAAGTAATGCATACCTTCCAATGAGTTTGATCAGGACATTCATAAGTATCCATTTTGGGTTAAAGAGCAAATGTTCACCCCCGTCAGGTTGAAGGATCCCAGGTCCGAGGATCCGAGGTCGGGGGTCGAAGAAGGGGTAATGTACTTGGTCAAAAATACGGCAGGTCCCTTAAAGGTGCGACAGCGAAGAGTGCGCCCCAGCGGCCTAACGGGTCCATATCCGCGCCGCTCGCACCTCTGCACTCCCGCTGATAGGTAACCCTTCGTCGTCGTTGCCCGGTTGGGCTGTGCGAAATTTGTAGCCGCGACCACGACAAAAAAATAGATATTGCGTTAGAAACAGTTTTAGCCCAAAATCAAAAAACCATTCGGAAACGCATTTCGCTTGGGCCACAACTTTCCGAATAAAGCGGTGAACTATTCATGGAGACCTGAACCGCAGCAAATTGCACCCTTCCCAGGCAAATCCATCGCTTTAATGAGCCTTGAATCTAGAAAAACGCCTTTTCATCGAAAACAAAAGAAGCCAAAAACACCGGAATTTGGAAAAACTGTTATTCTGTGAAGAGGACAGCGCTACGACGATTTGACACGCGGGGGCGCCACGGACGAAAGCCGACGAGAGACTACAGGGGCAAACGAGTCGCAGACATCCTGCAGTGTGGACCGTTGCGTTGCATCTACACAGGCGTTGCAGCCGGTTTCAGCAAAGCGACTAGGCTCGGAGGGTTCCGTTCGTCCTTTGTGCCGTGCAGAAGGTGCGCCAGGTTGGCTGCCTCTTGAAACATTTTCAACTTAAACGCGAAGCTAGATTCGCATAGTTTATCGTTGATATGCCATGACTGCCCTCTATAAACCGTTCAAAAGGAGAGAAACAATTGACCGCTTAAACAGTCTGAGCCTATATACAGTTCCATTTGTACTGTTACTTTGCTTGAGGAAAAACGTTCCAGTTGTCTTGATGTGGACTATCGTGGGGCATGAGAAAGGTTAAAGGTCACGAAACTTTTTCACAGATCAACCTCCAGCGGCGTGCAAAATAGCAAGTTGCGATTGCCAAAGCCAGGAAGCTCGCCTTGAATTCTAGAGCATGAATCTCTTCTTTCATGCCAATTTGACATGCTGAACCATATTTTATGGCTTGTGGTCATTTTTGTATACTTTTAGTTCAAAACGAGTCGTTTTGAAGTTTGAAATGTTGGGAGGCTCATGGCCTTTTACCTGACTTTTAGCCCCTGACGAAGGCTACAAGGCCGAAACGTCAGTCAATAAAGGGTCACACCATACAGGTTGCAGCTTTAAACTAGTCAAACCAAACCAAAATCCACCATGTAAAGATTATTGATGGTTGGACGTGGACTATATAATTTAGCTCCATTTTTGTGTAAAACCACCTTACTGCCCACTCAAAGAATACGGAAACTCCGAGTTCCGACTCAATATTCTACCACACTTAACTCATAAACTTATTGCGGCGAAATCGACATCAGTTCGGCCATACCAACTGCTAGACAGCAACGTCTGCTTTGGAGTTATCTAAGAGAAATCAACGAACATAAGCCAGGCTATCTCGGCTTACTTACTTCACTTACTTCTCCACCACTGCTCGTATTGAGCGCGCCAGAAACGCAAGTCGCACATCTTCCAAGCCTGGAGTTACACGGGCAACTGTATGAGAGGCGTCAAGCAAATGTTGGCCAGCCGCGTCTCTGCCGCCTTGAGCTCACCTTGTGGGGTACCAGCCAGCCCCTCTTCTTCCGTCCATCGGGGGAGCATCATCGCAGTTTATCACATAAACGCCCACCTCAGCTTGGATCTGCAAATGTTTTCCACGTCCTTAACCGTCGCAAGCGCGCGGATGTGCTAGTGGGTATGCGATATCAGAGCGATACCCCCGCATAAGGCCCTCTCGATCGCTCGCTGCGTGACTGCGAGTAACTCTTCTTTGCAAACTCTATACATATTATAGCAAGTTGTAGAAAGGCTCGACCAACACAGTAGTATTGACCTAGGCGCTCGAAAAGCACTCATGATTCTGAGTATGAATCTTGTGCATGGCGTATCCTGCTTACTTTTCGACTAAAACTGTGGGCCTGAACCGTCACCCATCTTCCTGATGAGTCGGAATGTTTGAAGAAACAAGCGAAGTGAACTCCCTTTAAAGGCAAAGTTCGGGATTTCTGGCGAAATTTAGGTTTTCCCGTCAAATATGCAGCAGTACGCAAGGGCAGACCATGTGCAGAAGTGGCGGGGCGATTTGACAAGGTTTAGGCGCTGGGAGCCTAGGTTGGAGCATTGGCGCCGCCCCAACCTCATTGAGCCCGCCCACTGTTTCGTGCGATCTTCCAAACAACCACATGGAACACTAGATGTTAAATTGTTATTTGGAAGGTCGTAGAGGAATATTTAGCGGATTTCAATTTTGCGAAAACCAACATCAAAACTTATGTTAAGACCATTATCGGGAACCTAGTCTTTCATTCTAGTGATAGTTTAATTTTTGAGATAGGAAAAAACAAAAAAGCACATGTAAATAGAAAAAATAGCGAAATTAAAGCAATCAGTTTTCATTGCTGACTTTTTGCAGCCGTGTCGGTTGCTGGCATAAAGCCAACAGTTGTTTGTAGACACGTCCAGACACGTAATTCTCCCAGCCCTGGCTTCTAAGCGACTAACGAAGAGAAATTTCTTATTTTGGACTTTTTTGAGAGTACTTCCTGCTTTTTTCTTCAGGCTTTGATTCACTTAGCACCCAGTACTTCATAGTTGAACAGATAAGTCCCACGTTTTATCCCGGAGTTTGCCTTTAAACACAGGTCTGTCTCTGCGGCCTTGATCTCCACCTTGGGTACCAGCCAGCCCCTCTCTTGGTCCAGGGAGCATCATTGAGTTTATCCACATGAACGGCCCACCTCAGCTTGGATCTGCAAATGTTTTCCACGTCCTTAACCGTCGCAAGCGCGCGGATGTGCTAGTGGGTATGCGATATCAGAGCGATACCCCGCATAAGGCCCTCTCCATCGCTCGCTGCGTGACTGCGAGTTACTCTTCTTTGGAAACTCTATACATATTTATAGCAGTCTAGTAGAAAGGCTCGACCAACCAGTAGGTAATTGACCTAGGCGCTCGAAAAGCACTCATGATTCTGAGTATGATCTTGTGCATGGCGTATCCTGAACTTTTCGACTAAAACTGTGGGCCTGAACCGTCACCCATCTTCCTGATGAGTCGGAATGTTTGAAGATAAGCGAAGTGAACTCCCTTTAGAAGCAAACATTCGAAGCTTTCAACTTTGGTCAAGTGTAGGCAGTCTATAGGAAGGTCCAACACTTGCACATAAAGAGTGTATAAGAGTCAGCGTATTTAGGAAATTCTAAATGCGAGGATTCAACACATCCGGGATTTTCCACAGCTCAAAAACATAAAGGTGAACCATACAAATAAAAGCGAATTTTATGAAAAGGCATTTCAGAGAGGCGCTGTCGGTCCACGCTTTGGAAAATGGCCGTTCAGTGATCGGTGGTTTCTGGCATAAGCGATGCTCGAGTGAAAAAGGCAACAATGAATGGAATGACCGCAAAAATGTGGCTCGCCGATGCGCCTCATTGACGCCGACCGACACCTACGCAAACGTGACTCACGTAAAAATCATTCACATGAACGCATAAAATCATACAGGTAATAAATTCTTGACGATCATCAGCAGACCCCACAAACGTCCCCACCAAGAATTGGTTGTTAGCAGAAAATGTGGCCGCAGGTCCGTGGTGTGTATAGCCCGACGCTGACCAATCCCTTTCCGATCGCGCCACCCTTTGGACAGGAGCTAACCCATGAACTACAAGGCAGGGCGGTACGCGTGGAGTCTACGATCTGCTCCATCATAGCCGACGGTCTCGGAAATTCACAGGCCTCTCTACCTAACATCTTGGTCCGCCCCTAACAAATATTTCCCCTGCATTGACATCAAACTTGTCCAGGAGGAAGAACACAATGACTTGTACATCCTCCTTCAGTGAAGTTCATTGCATTGGCCAGACTCACTCAAATGCCATCAGAATAGAAAATAAAGTAAGAGCAAGTCCCAGAAGCACCTCGATGAGCGCTAAAAGCATTAGCTCCTGCAGCTTGGTACTGGTAGAAAGAAGCGTTAACTACGGAGTTGTTGGCTAAAAGCATGTGTGGGTAGCGGCGGCACTCACCTATGAACCCTTTCCCTCGTAAGTAGGCATACATGAAGGAAATAAGCATGGGAGCCCTAGCAACGAGAACTGGGACGGAGATGATCCAATATTAGCTAGCCGGCGGCTATGCGGTATATCCATTTGAAAGCTGCCTCTAGATTAGACATCCTGCACCTTGGCACACCCTGCCCCTCCGCTGAGCAGTTATACGCCAACAGAACAATCATGTGGGAGAACCTCCGACAGAACAATCATATGGGAGAACAGGACTTAAACGATGTTAGCCTTGGAATTTTTAGCGAAGCACGGCGAAACGCGGAGCGATTAGTGATCCTCTCAGGCTATGTGAGAACTCCAAGTGTCGTATGGGATGAAATAGCGATCCGAGTAGAAAGCAAGTCGTGGAGAGCACGCTAATTGCGATAAATAATACATGCGGGAAAGCGAGAGTCCAGAAACGCTATCCACAACGAGTGATTGGCCTCCCAATCACCCTCGCGAAACCAATGAATTCCTAGGCCACTCACTCAGTACTTGTTATTCGCTTAAAAAATCGAAATGGAGCTACTGAATTAGCTTGAAACATTCAATGACGAATTATTGCTGTGAAAGCAATTGTGAAGGAATTTCATTAGGGATTTACTTTCAATTTGAAAGCCTTAATTGAGAACTGTTTTATGATGGCCTAGCTGTATTGTGTCAGATTGACAGAAGGGTTCATTGTTCACGACCAAGGGGTCTTTTCTGTGAGAGAGGTGGGTCTGGCAACCCTCCGCATGGCTCAGAAACTTTCACACAGGACTCATGAAGTGGAATTTATATTGCCTTTAACGTTGATCCACCCGTTTTTAGGATACGCTACGCTCTGTTTGCTTCTATTCAAAAAAGGTTGTGACATTTGAAATGCATGCAAATTGACCCACACGATGACTTGAAGTGGAAGAGGAGGGGGCCTACGCATAATTCAGAGATTCTTCATCCTTTTGGACCCGTGGAGGATGAAAGC
>MU869050.1:14863-29807 GCA_036418205.1 Ostertagia ostertagi
GGTACATGTATGTATTGTATGTATGTATGTATGTATGTATGTATGTATGTATGTATGTATGTATGTATGTATGTATGTATGTATGTATGTATGTATGTATGTATGTATGTATGTATGTATGTATGTATGTATGTATGTATGTATGTATGTATGTATGTATGTATGTATGTATGTATGTATGTATGTATGTATGTATGTATGTATGTATGTATGTATGTATGTATGTATGTATGTATGTATGTATGTATGTATGTATGTATGTATGTATGTATGTATGTATGTATGTATGTATGTATGTATGTATGTATGTATGTATGTATGTATGTATGTATGTATGTATGTATGTATGTATGTATGTATGTATGTATGTATGTATGTATGTATGTATGTATGTATGTATGTATGTATGTATGTATGTATGTATGTATGTATGTATGTATGTATGTATGTATGTATGTATGTATGTATGTATGTATGTATGTATGTATGTATGTATGTATGTATGTATGTATGTATGTATGTATGTATGTATGTATGTATGTATGTATGTATGTATGTATGTATGTATGTATGTATGTATGTATGTATGTATGTATGTATGTATGTATGTATGTATGTATGTATGTATGTATGTATGTATGTATGTATGTATGTATGTATGTATGTATGTATGTATGTATGTATGTATGTATGTATGTATGTATGTATGTATGTATATGTATGTATGTATGTATGTATGTATGTATGTATGTATGTATGTATGTATGTATGTATGTATGTATGTATGTATGTATGTATGTATGTATGTATGTATGTATGTATGTATGTATGTATGTATGTATGTATGTATGTATGTATGTATGTATGTATGTATGTATGTATGTATGTATGTATGTATGTATGTATGTATGTATGTATGTATGTATGTATGTATGTGTATGTATGTATGTATGTATGTATGTATGTATGTATGTATGTATGTATGTATGTATGTATGTATGTATGTATGTATGTATGTATGTATGTATGTATGTATGTATGTATGTATGTATGTATGTATGTATGTATGTATGTATGTATGTATGTATGTATGTATGTATGTATGTATGTATGTATGTATGTATGTATGTATGTATGTATGTATGTATGTATGTATGTATGTATGTATGTATGTATGTATGTATGTATGTATGTATGTATGTATGTATGTATGTATGTATGTATGTATGTATGTATGTATGTATGTATGTATGTATGTATGTATGTATGTATGTATGTATGTATGTATGTATGTATGTATGTATGTATGTATGTATGTATGTATGTATGTATGTATGTATGTATGTATGTATGTATGTATGTATGTATGTATGTATGTATGTATGTATGTATGTATGTATGTATGTATGTATGTATGTATGTATGTATGTATGTATGTATGTATGTATGTATGTATGTATGTATGTATGTATGTATGTATGTATGTATGTATGTATGTATGTATGTATGTATGTATGTATGTATGTATGTATATGTGTTGTATGTGTTTTTGATACAAAAGTTGATGTCGGAGGGAAATGGATGTATGTGGTAATAAAAAATTCTATAAAACGTAAAAGTGGGCGGAGCGTGCGTCAGAGTGGGCGGAGTATGTATGTATGTATGTATGTATGTATGTATGTATGTATGTATGTATGTATGTATGTATGTATGTATGTATGTATGTATGTATGTATGTATGTATGTATGTATGTATGTATGTATGTATGTATGTATGTATGTATGTATGTATGTATGTATGTATGTATGTGTGTCCGTCCAAAATGAAGTGGTAGGGAAACTCGTGAAGTAAACAGACCGTTAACAAAATCGAGTAACTATGACTTTAGCAATCAATGTTTTGCAGTGCTATCAATGTGATAACACCCCAACGGCTATATAAACACCTACTGAGCATGGTCTCATTCATTCCACATGATGCTGCAATAGCAGCTGGAGAGCAGTAGAGGGAATAGGATAAGATGGAGAAGGGCGAGGGGAGCTAACCGCCAAAAGACCTGAGGTCCAATTAATATCATTCTAAGGTCATGTCACGATTACGGTAATGCCTTCTACTATATAAGACACTTTTTGTGCATGCGTTTGCGCACATGCCGTGGATAGGTGTGTCATGTTCCAAGTGGGATGTGAGCAAGATGGGGAAGGTTAGGTAAGGTTTACGCGAGGGTAAAGGAGGGGTCCGGGGTGTGGTTTGCTGGGGCGCAATCTGGGCTACCCATATTTTTACTCTCAGCAATATGTGGGGGTTTATTAACATATCTTCCAGGAACTCTGACTGTCTTGGATTTTTGGACAATACCTCAATAAATTTACTACATTTGTCTATTTTCGACAATGTCACTAATTTGTATGGTTGGGCATACCTTAGCGCCCATGGTTAGAACGTTGCGAGACCCTTCCGCGCTAAATAAGGCAGACTTTTTCCTTGCTCGGGGTTGGTTGGTTGTCGCAGTTTTTCTGATAAGTCAGCTTTCAGCTCCATTCGATAATGCTTTGCAGCGCTAGTTTTAGGAGCGGAAGGCGGTGTTGGGCTGACGGAAACTTGTCGTCAAATGGAATATGTTTTATTGTTTTTGTTTACGCGGATGTATGAGTGGACTTGTGACAATTGGGGCTGTTAGTCCCGTCGTTACCCCTTGGCTTTCAATTATGGGTATATAAACGCGTGCCTGGTGAGGGGGCGCGGCCGTGGCTACTTGTGGCGCGACGGCGAAACAATACACTGGGAGTCCGTTATGGGGTTAAAACATTGGGTGTTCATGTCATTCTTAGGGAGTTGATTTCTGGCTTTAGCTGCGGCTTTCAGTGGAAGAAAGTGCCAGAGCCACTCGTGCAGAAGTACAGAAATACGTGCACCCTGGAATATATTCGTTGGTGTGGTGTGTGAAGAACTTGCGAGAACAGGGAAACGATTTATCAGACTTAGGTATAGTGGCTGGATACGGCTAGACAGATATCGCTTCTTTGTTTCCTTAGGGGGTGGAACAAGTGCCAGAGCCACTCCTGCCAGAAGTACAGAAATACCCTCCACCTGAATATCAGGTGGTAGAACCTTGCAAACCGGAAAAACGATTATCAGAAGTAAGTGCGCTTCTACACCTATGACAGCATATCCTTTCCTTGCCTATGTTGTGCAACTTCAGGTGGAACAAGTGCCAGAGCCACTCCTGCCAGAAGTACAGAAATACCCTCCACCTGAATATCAGGTGGTAGAACCTTGCAAACCGGAAAAACGATTATCAGAAGTAAGTGCGCTTCTACACCTATGACAGCATATCCTTTCCTTGCCTATGTCAACTTCAGGTGGAACAAGTGCCAGAGCCACTCCTGCCAGAAGTACAGAAATACCCTCCACCTGAATATCAGGTGGTAGAACCTTGCAAACCGGAAAAACGATTATCAGAAGTAAGTGCGCTTCTACACCTATGACAGCATATCCTTTCCTTGCCTATGTTGTGCAACTTCAGGTGGAACAAGTGCCAGAGCCACTCCTGCCAGAAGTACAGAAATACCCTCCACCTGAATATCAGGTGGTAGAACCTTGCAAACCGGAAAAACGATTATCAGAAGTAAGTGCGCTTCTACACCTATGACAGCATATCCTTTCCTTGCCTATGTTGTGCAACTTCAGGTGGAACAAGTGCCAGAGCCACTCCTGCCAGAAGTACAGAAATACCCTCCACCTGAATATCGGGTCGTAGAACCTTGCAAACCGGAAAGACGAGAATCAGAAGTATGTTTGCTTTTATTGCTGAAACAGTTCCTGCAAAACAGCTACGTTGATGTTGGATCCCCACATGTTCTGCGCTTTAGATTAGATTAGATGTAGATTCGCTCTCCGAAAGAAGTATAAAAAATCTTGCCACCTGGATGTTGGATGTAGAACATTGTCAACCTAAAACACTTCCTAATATATGCAATCGCAGCAACAATGCCACAATGGTTCCCACCTATGTTCAATGGTGTGGGATAGAAACCTTGTTGGTAGATGATTGGAAGTGATCAAGGGGACACTTGTGTCACTGATTTTCCTTTATCGTTAATGTTGATGTTGAAGGGTCCACACCTGAATCTTTTGTGTGCACTGGAGGACTCATGGAATATCAGCATGAGTACTCCATTAACAACTGTGAAACATCCAACATTCTTCTTGAATTCAGATAATTTAGCGGTGAATAGGATTGCTGTCAGTCTCAAAATGAAAATGAAATATGCCTATTTACATAAGTGAGGAGCTAAGGCTTATCATTTATTTACATTCACCATTATTTAGAACCCCGAAAGGATTAGCGGTTTAATGAGTTTGGGCTTTCTTGATAGAAATAAAACTTATCAGCCCTTATCAGTTGCTATCGCTTTTATTCATGTACCACCAATGTCCCGGGACCACCCCACATAACACTTGTAAGTATAGACGCTCTGCAAGCCAGGTAACGGAATCGACGACTTTTGCGTTCTGACGCGCCTTATCAGCCCTTATCAGTTGTAACCACTTTCAATCACCCACCAACAATGTCCCCGTCCCACCCCACATAACACTTGTAAGTATGGACGCTCTAGTGTCAACGCGAGCTGCGTAACGGAATCGACGACTTTTGCGTTCTGACGCCCTTATCAGCCCTTATCAGTTGCTATCGCTTTCATCATGTACCACCAATGTCCCGGGACCACCCCACATAACACTTGTAAGTATAGACGCTCTAGTACCAATATGAACGACAAAACGAAATTGGCGATGCTCGCTTTCTAGCCCCTCTTATCAGCTATTATCAGTCGTTATCAGTTCCTATCACGTACCACTTGTGTCCCCATCCCACCCCCTATAACATATGTAAGAACCACTGCGCTATCATTACTGTGACTCGAGCTATGAATTTCGTGACAAACAGACGTACACACACACACACGCACAGACATACTTAGCGAATTATATATAGTAGGGCCCTAAAATATTGCATTTCCGGAACCAGCAGCCAACTGGTGATTTTTCCACTATCACCAAATGATTCCCCACTATGAATAACCCCTGCATCGAAATTTTGGAGAAAGCAGCTTTTCCTCGTCCAGGATCGACTTTCTTTTAATCTTGGCATTGTTGGATCAGATGAGTACTTGACTGTAGCCGTCCAAGATTAGGTAACTTTATTAGGCTAACGTTTCGGCTTCTTCGCCTTCGTCAGAGCCTGAAAAAGTCAAAAACAAATGTGACTTGACCGCTCAAACGCCTCCACAATACTGAAGACTATTTCCATATTAAGCTTATTAGCTTTTCATCAAACTTCTTTATAATTATTTTTTGGTTTTCGCACCGTTTCATAATTATAAGGTCACCCTGAGAAAAAGAACAATCACCTGAGATCAATGACAGATAAAAAAGACATAATAATCTATGGTTCGCCTTTATCAAGGGCAGCACCGAATACCCTCTGTAGCCTACTGGAATTTAGATTCCAACCATTGTCGGTCCTATCGTTGTTAGTTTTTCAAAAATTTTCATGACCCCCCTAGGGTTGACCCTGATTCCAAGGTAGATGACGAGCTTTTTGTAGCTTTCCTGACAATGTTGCTGCATCTTTATCGATCTCCAGTTCGCATTTTTCAAGATAGAAACATTAAATTACGCGCCACGCTGGTTTCAAGAGGAAATACTGTTTGGGACAGCCCTCATAACTCCTCTAATCATTGATAGAACCTTTTTGTGGATGTTCGAAACTTGTAGAATATCTGGAGACGTAGAAGCTTTTCAATTATCCATGAGCAGAGCTAAGGACTTACCGAAGTGCTTTGGAAAGACTCCCGAACCGTGCCAGCACCATGAAATGCATAAACTTTACCTTTTCTTCAAAAGACGAGTACGAAACATTCCATAAATTTAGCTAATGGGTGTGTTTGTAACAAACATTCAATTTCACAGGCAGGTTGGTTGTTTCTGATAATGTAGTATTCATTTTCACAGGGTGACCTTATAATTATGAAACGGTGCAAAAACCGAAAAATAATTATAAAAAGTTTAAAAGAAAAGCTGCTCCCGCCAAAATTTCGCTCCAGGGGTTTTCATAGTGAGGAATAAGCTGGTAATACTAGAAAAATTGCCAGTCTGCTGCTTGTCCCGGAAATGCAAAATTTTAGGGTGACCTTATAATTATGAAGCGCACTGTATGAGTGCCCCGCCGTTCCACGTAGTTGCTCCTCCATAAGCGTGGAATCGGAGAAGGCGTGGCCGTAGCAGTAACGGAGTCACATATGAACTATCTCTCTGCTGTGAACAGGATTAACGACCGAATATATTGCTGTGAGGATGGAAATGATAGAGTGGTACTTGAAAGCATTGCACGTCACACGGAAATCCAGTTGCTTCGAAAGTGAGAAAGACCAGTTCTATTTGAGCTTTGACTGTATCATTTGGTTCCCATAATTAGTAATTCGCTTAACATTTATTGCTGTAACAAAACCAAGACAATGTTGTAAGCGTGGAACATGCTTTGCGAAGTTGCACTCACGTCATCCTACCTGTGCAATATGTCAGCTCATTTACACCTGCCTCCTCACACAGCAATATGCCAGCCCACACTTTGTTTCGCGGTTGGCTTATTTATTTGAAGATCAGGCGCGCATATCAAAGTAGGCTAGTTGAAATGAGCACAGCCGAGCTCTTGTACCAAACAGCAGGCATTGGCTTCAATTGTTTGACTGATATCATTAAAGAAATGATTCTATAGCACGTGTCCCTTATTTTCGGAAACTGACATTTCTAGCAGCCGAATAAGCTTTGGATCACTAACACAACTACTTGGAGTGCTTACTGTTAGCCATTAGCGAAAACAACTATACATGGTTCGGATGCTGGGAAGGTTTAGCGGTTGAATTAACTTCTGGTGGCGATGATATTGCAATAGAAACACCCAACAGCATATCGTTTCCATGAACACCGACCATCTTGAAGATTGGAGAGGTTAGCGGTCGAAAAAATTTCGATATTGACGACGACATAGGGAATGGAATAGAATGCTTCCTCATCGCCCATCTAGGTAACAACTTCAGTGTCTCCCCGGTCTTGAAGCTGCTCGTTCACATTAGTCATATTACCGCTTATCAGTACCACTCCCTGCCACCGCTCCCCCATGCTTCCGTCCCATCATCTATGCATCATTTCTCAGGGACAGCACCTTAATGCTATCTCCGTGCAAAGCTGGGTCCGCGCGCTGTGAATGTGTGACACACACGCAGCGTTTTATATATACTACGGATAGGGATGACCTACACTCCACTTACCCTTCGATCGGCAATCTCGCTTATCTACTCAGCTTTCGGGGGGGGGGGGAATATTTATGGAAAAGTGAGCGACTCAATCTAGCAGTTCTTTGGTCTCAACCGCGTTACCCCATACTGGTGCCAGTGAAGGGAAGGTAGACTAAGCTCTAGCGCTCTTACTAAGGAGGACATTTTCGATTTCACAAATTTCATCTAGAAAAAGGAAAAATCAGCGTAAAAATCGCTAGTTTTGGAGCAGCCTAATATCACATCGATCCCGAAAACGGATTACTTACTTAGCAAAGTAGGTAGGTGTCTGTTCCAGCAGTGCAACGAATGATCTGGAAAAGCTGCACGGTGATAGGAGGATAGGAACGATGAATGAGGAGGGTGGACATGGCTACAGCTCTCGATTTGGCGGTCATGTTCTTCGCCACAAGGAAGACTTGGAAACTACAGTGGGTGGAGGCAATCGGAAATCGTCGCGGTGTTCGCGACACGAAGATCCCTCTGAACAGTAGAAACATCATGGTACACCTGAAGAAGCGGCTCCTAGCCTAGCCAAGAATCCTCTTGCCCTGCGGAGCGATGTAGAGGGACTTCAAGCACAGAATAACGGGTTGATCTCCCAGACCCTGACGGATCATTACAGCAGGCGAAGAGCATACAGCAGGCGAAGAGCAACACGGCTGAGATCATCCTACATACCAAGAAGGTGTTGGGCGAAGGAGTGATGGAATCAAGGTAGATCAAACGGTGTGTTTCAGTCCAGCGAATCGTAAAGCGGAGCAAGGGGCATACGAGTGCTGGCAAGAAGACCCGGAGCCCAGAGACCTCGCTGCCTACAAAAGTTGCAAGAGGCTCGCTAAGGCTGCCGTCGCCAAGGCGAAGAACACGGAGATGGACGCCTTGTACGAGAAGTTGGAAAGCAGAAACGCAGAGAAGTTCGTCTTCAGGCTGGCTAAGGCCCGGCATCGTGCTACTCAAGACATCAGGGTGGTGAAGAAGTGTAAAAGGCAGCGATGGTGTCATCCTAAGGAAGCCAGCCGAAGTCAAGAGGAGGTGAGAAGCGTGCCTCATAGAGCTTCTGTACGAGAATTCTCTCACAGGAACAGCTCACAAGCAGAGGCTTTGGATGGTCCCATCGCACTATGAACAAAGGAAGAGGTTTAACGCGCGCTGGAGGAGATAAAAGACTCGGGGCGGTTGGTATAGATGAAATGTCAATGGAGACATGGAAAGTACTTGAAGAGCACAGAATAAGGTGGTTGACCTGCTTCCTGAATACAGTAACTACAACAAAAGATGCTGGATGTGTGAAGGGCAAGTACCGTCGTCCTCGTCTTTGAACAATGTAGTGCTGCAAATACCGCGACATCAGGTTGTCTCCGCATGCCATGAAAGTGTAGGGGCGACTGATCGACTCGAAGCTGAGGGAGCCAGTCCCGATCGTGTGGAACAGTTCGGGTTCATGCCCGAAAGATCTACAACGGATGCCATCTTCATCGCAAGGCAAGTGATGGAGAAGTATCGAGAAAAGCGCCGACCCTGCTACCTAGCCTTCCTCGACCTGGAGAAGGCGTTCGACCGGCTACCACGAGCAGAACTATGGAAGATGCTGAAGAATGTTACCCGAATACCTGATCACTTTGGTGAGGGACATGCATGATAGGACTGGGGCAGAACGCACTTTATATGGAAGGCTCAACAAAGCTATAGACATCGCCGTTGGAGCACGCCAAGGGTTAGCCCTGACCCCGTTCTTCTTCCTTCTATTACAAACTAGATTTGTCCTCCGGCAGTCGCTGGACTTCCCTTCGTAAGCTTTACGTCTTCCTCTGCTCTCCATTCCACTTCTGAATCAACACCTTCTGAAGGTGGTGCATGCGCACAAAGAGGTGTTTCGAATAGTAGCGGGCATCATTATAAGCATGACATGGCATTAAAGTCACACCTCAACACTTAATTTAAGCTTGGCTTTGCTGGAGATTGATTTTCCTACTGCTTTCCATCCGTCTCCACTGCCCTCCAGCTGACAGTGCCGCACCTTGTGGAATAAGCGAGAGTGTGCTCATTTACATAGTCACGGTTTATATTATAGAAGGATATCCTGGTGAAAGGGCTCGTAGAAGGGGCTAAAAGGCAGATTACGGCTGAACGTCAAGAACACCAAATTATTGACCCCTGAGTGCAGAACCGATTGTAGACAGTTTTGGGGAAAACATCGACAGAGTGGAAGTTTTTCGACACCTGGGACTGCATCCTGGCTGCTGACGTTAGGGTGGATCAGACGGAGAAGGCTCGCTTTAGCACTGCATGTATGAAATGGGAGAGCTCATTGGAAGCATCGTAGAAACTGCTCACAGAGGTGTCCGAACAGTTGTAATGCTCAAAGGGAAGGTGTAGAGGGCAGTGATAAGGCCTCTGATGCTACATATATGGCAACGAGTGCTGTCTATCACGGAAGGTAGCGCTTCACTCCGTCAAAATGAAAATCCTGATTATGTGCTTGCGGCTGGACGCGAGTGGACATGCTCAGAAACAGGATGTCAGTCGGCAAGTGCAGACTGTCTATCCAGCTGAGGGTGCGCGAACAGCGTACGCGATGGTATGGACACGTGCTGCGGAGGCTTAGCCATCTTCCGATGAAAAAAGTAATGCACTGTAACCCCTAGGGCAAACAACCACGAGCAACTCCTAGGGAATATGGTGGGACGTCATCAAAAAGGATCTAACTGAAATCAGGGCTACGGCAGAAGATGCCAGAAGCAAGTGGCGACGTCTGACATGAACAGAGGATACTGCGATTGTGCCGCGATTAAACCCTAGAGAGAAGAATCAGAAGAAGAGGAGTAGATTGGACCCTACATATGTACTGCAGTTTCAGGTGCAACAAGTGCCAGAGCCACTCCTGCCGGAAGTACAGAAATACCCACCACCTGAATATCGGGTGGTGGAACCGTGTCAGCCCGAAAAACGATTATCAGAAGTAAGCATGTTTTCAGAACCGCAATATTCCTTCCGAAACTCTTGGTGTTCATGTGAATTCCCCTTTACACCTTGCGCTATAGACTGCAATTTTAGGTAGAACAAATACCAGAACCACTTCTGCCAGAAGTACAAAGATACCCGCCACCTGAATATCAAGTGGTGGAACCTTGTCAGCCCGAAAAACGATTATCAGAAGTAAGTGTGCGCATAATTACAACATCTCTTTCAGGACTGTTGATTTCATGTTGAACCCCCTTTCATACCTGGCCTATAGACTGCTGTTTTAGGTGGAACAAGTACCGGAACCACTTCTGCCAGAAGTACAAAGGTACCCGCCACCTGAATATCAGGTGGTGGAACCTTGTCAGCCCGAAAAACGATTATCAGAGGTAAGTGTGCATTTGTAATAACAACACCTCATCCCGAACTGTTGACTTTTATGTTGAATTCCCTTTTATACCTGGCCTATAGGCTGCAGTTTTAGGTGGAACAAGTACCGGAACCACTTCTGCCAGAAGTGCAAAGGTACCCACCACCTGAATATCAGGTGGTGGAACCTTGTCAGCCCGAAAAACGATTATCAGAAGTAGGCATAAACTACAGCCTTCCTTTCAAAAAGCTGATGTTTGGACCCAATACTTTATCTCTCTTCCAGAACTATTGTTTTTATGTTGAACCACCCTCTAACCTGGTCTAACCAGGAAGGTCTTTCAGGGCGTGCCAAGCTTTTTGAAAACGGTCTTTTGCATGATATAGGGGCACATGCGGGAACCACAGAACCATGTTTAATTTTTCCTGAACGGCCCTCTGAATACCAGAAAAGGGGTCCCTAGTTCGATTCCTCGTGGTGACAAATTTTTGCATTTCGAGTTGACGTTTCAAAATTCGCGCAAAATGGAGTTAGCATGAACAATGAATGCCATATTCATAATTAGGACCGTCAGTAACCACGTCAACTCGAAATGCAAAAGTTTGTCACCACGAGGAATCGAACTAGGGACCCCCTTTTTTGGTATTCAGAGGGCCGTTCAGGAAAAATTAACCATGGTTCTGTGGTTCCCGCATGTGCCCCTATATCATGCAAAAGACCGTTTTCAAAAAGCTTGGCACGCCCTGAAAGACCTTCCTGGTAAGTGCTGCAATTTCAGGTAGAACAAATACCGGAACCACTTCTGCCAGAAGTACAAAGATACCCGCCACCTGAATATCAGGTGGTGGAACCTTGTCTGCCCGAAAAACGATTATCAGAAGTAAGTGTGCATTGATAATTACAACATTTCTTCCATATTTGACTTTTATGTTGAATCCCCTTTTATACCTGGTCTATAGGCTGCAATTTTAGGTAGAACAAATACCGGAACCACTTCTGCCAGAAGTACAAAGATACCCGCCACCTGAATATCAAGTGGTGGAACCTTGTCAGCCCGAAAAACGATTATCAGAGGTAAGTGTGCGCATAATTACAACATCTCTTTCAGGACTGTTGATTTCATGTTGAACCCCCTTTCATACCTGGCCTATAGACTGCTGTTTTAGGTGGAACAAGTACCGAACCACTTCTGCCAGAAGTACAAAGATACCCGCCACCTGAATATCAGGTGGTGGAACCTTGTCTGCCCGAAAAACGATTATCAGAAGTAAGTGTGCATTGATAATTACAACATTTCTTCCATATTTGACTTTTATGTTGAATCCCCTTTCATACCTGGTCTATAGGCTGCAATTTTAGGTAGAACAAATACCAGAACCACTTCTGCCAGAAGTACAAAGATACCCGCCACCTGAATATCAAGTGGTGGAACCTTGTCAGCCCGAAAAACGATTATCAGAAGTAAGTGTGCGCATAATTACAACATCTCTTTCAGGACTGTTGATTTCATGTTGAACCCCCTTTCATACCTGGCCTATAGACTGCTGTTTTAGGTGGAACAAGTACCAGAACCACTCCTGCCAGAAGTACAAAGATACCCGCCACCTGAATATCGGGTGGTGGAACCTTGTAGACCGGAGAGACGAGAATCAGAAGTAAGTCGGCATTCATCACTTACCAGTTTACGCCACCGCGCGCATGACACCGAAGGCTTTGGCGACTCTGGAAGTCGGTTTAGCGTTATGTTCACCGGCAAGAAGTAAGTTGCCTAATGAAATAGGTGAGGTAACTCTCCGCTTGACAAGCCCGGTGGAATACGGAACTAAAATGGTAACTGTAAACATCTTCCATGCATTGAATGTCAGAACAATCTGGCGGTCAACCTTTGATGCTGTTGATTTCGAGATGCAAGTATCCAGTACTCGTTATTATGTTTCTCTGACCATCCAACGTTTTTTTAGAAACTCTGGGAGCAGGGTCAACCCTAATTTGTTGCTAGTAACAACGGGGGGGGTCGTATAGGTTGGGAGTTGGGAGTGCGCGGATGGGAAATGGGAAGATGGGTAAAAGTGGGTAAAAGGAAGAGAAAAATAGTGGAAATCAAGGGAGTTTATTGTACTGTTTCAGAGTAGCTATACCCCCCCCCCGCTCGACGGCATTTTTGGAGGAAAAAGTGGGCGGAGTTTGGTGGTAAGAATTAAATACTATAGAGAGGATGATGGTGGTCGAGGTGTGGAAAAGGGGGTCGTATCAAATCCACCTTGGGGGAGGGGGGTCGTAAAAATTTTCGAAAAGTAACAACGATAGGACCGACCCTGTCTGGGAGTGTAGCGGTTGTGTTTCTTTCCGCCCCCCTAAATCACTTCTTGGAAGCAACGCCTCACTGCTGCTGGGACGCGCGCTATGAATTTCGTGAAATTTGCGTTTCAGCGCCTCTTATCAGCTCTTATCAGTCGTTATCACTTTCTGACCCCCACCAAATATGTTCCCGTCCCACCCCCTTTATTACCTCCATAACAGCAGCGATGCGATATGAATTTCGTGAGAAACGGACACACCCACACAGACAGGCAGACATACTTAGCGAATTATATGTATTAGGTGTTTCAGAAAGTTCTGTCGTTTTCTGACACTCCACTTTTGGATGCTTTATTTCCCTTGAAATCTGGGAAAGCTGCAATTGATGTTGATATCATTTTGAAGAGCTTTTCCAGCTCTATCCAATGCTTAGCTCAAGCTCACTCGTGCGTAAGACCATAGAGGTGTTTTATTCCTGGCCTATGCACAGCAGCTTTAGGTGGAACAAGTACTAGAGCCACTCCTGCCAGAAGTACAGAAATACCCGCCACCTGAATATCGGGTGGTGGAACCTTGTCAACCTGAAAAACGATTATCAGAAGTAAGTATGCTTTCAGAACTGCAATATCTTTTCCAGAACTCGATTTATGTTGGATCCTTGGTTTCATTTCCTCATTTTTTACTGCGTTTAGGTGGAACATGTACCAGAGCCACTTCAGCCAGAAGTCCAAAGATACCCGCCACCTGAATGTCAGGTGATAGAACCTTGCAGACCGGAGAGACGAGTGTCAGAAGTAAGTCGTCAGCATTTATGACTTATGAGCTCTTGCAAAGCAATGTTGATGATGACGGTTTTATCCTTGGCCTGTGTACCGCAGCTTCAGGTGGAACAAATACCAGAGCCACTCCTACCAGAAGTACAAAGATACCCGCCTCCTCAACATCATCAGTGGTAGAACCGTCTAAACCTGAAAAACGATTGTCAGAAGTTAGTGGTTTTCCCTGTCCTATGTAGCGCAGCTTAAGATAGAAGAATTACCAGAACCACTTCTGCCAGAAGTACAGACCCACCACCAGGGTCAACCCTACCGTTGTTACTCTTTGGAAATTTTTTACGACCCCCCTTGGATGTGACACTTGTAAGGAGACAGTGTTTACCATCAATATTTTTTTGAAACTTTAGCAAAATCCACGACAGATAGTCATCGTTGCTTCCAAACACAAGAAAATGAGATGCATTCAATATCCGAGTACTTCAAATGGTTACCAGACCAGGAGATGAAAGAAACAGAATGAACAGAACGAGTGCGAGACGGAAAAAATGATAAACATTAGCCCGTGTTCATACTGAAACTATGATGAGATGTCACTAACAATAACTTGCCGCTCCTAATTAACAGAAAATGAAATCCCTAATCACTTCCCTCATTTTAAAATACAGTTGACAAACTTAATGTTTATTACAGCACCGAACGTTTTTGAAAGATGAGTAAGTTCAAAAATTAGTCCCGTTGTTACTTTTTTGGGGGTTTGCGTTACTATTTTTTTGGAACCGCGACTTTTTTACCTTCAAACGATCATAACTTCCTTCAAAGTCATTCATTTGGGAAGCTGAACACGGTATAATAAACTACAGGATTCAAGCTTTCTAACGAGCACCCAAGCGTTCCTGAAAGATCAGCAGTTCAAGCCATTTTCTCGAAAACGCGAGTTTTCTTAGGTTTCACTGCCCGTAACTTCTTGGAAGACCAATTTTATGTTTAATTTAGGATGTGCTAGAAAGCTTCGAGCATGCGCTTGCACTACATCCCTTGCCTTGGTGCGCGCCACGCCTCGGGCGCCCTTCTAATTCGCTGATTCATTTGAAAGCTCATTTAGAGGGAAGCGTTGTTTATAGATGCTCTAGTATCAGTCATCTTACGAAAAACGTAACGTGCTGGCTATTATGCCGATATTAACAAGAATCCCACTGTC
>MU869050.1:32317-46881 GCA_036418205.1 Ostertagia ostertagi
CCAATGTTTTTTTTTTTGACAAGAATTCTCCTGGATTCTACAAATGTGGTATCAACCAATTGCCCGAAGGTTGGCGCATTGTTGCTGACTCTGGTGATCGATATGTTATAGGTCCCAGAATAAAACGAGAACAAAAAATAAATTTCAGGCTGTGGGGTAATTCAAAACTTTCTTTCCAACCTTAGATACAGTAGGATGATTAAAGCAGCAGTTTCCACATTGGGCTATAGTGTGCCGCTTTAGGTAGAACAAGAACCGGAACCACTTCTGCCGGAGGTACAGAAATACCCGCCACCTGAATATTTGGTGGTGAAACCTTGTGAGCCTGAAAAACGATTATCAGACGTGAGTGCTCTTTCACATCTACAACATCCTTCCAAAAAACTAATGTTCATGTTGGATCCCCGGTTTCATTCGGTCTATGCACTGCAGCTTTACGTGGAACAAGTACCAGAGCCACTCCTGCCAGAAGTACTGAAATACCCGCAAGTCGTATATCGGGTAGTAGAACCTTGTAAAGAAGGATGATTATCAGATGTGGGTTTGCCTAATCATACCAGTTGGGTGTACCACGACCTAAAGACGGTTGCCTTAATAGGGCTTAGTCCTGAGGAATCTCGACTGCAGTCTTACAGCGTTGGAACTCTGATGAATTTCTCTTTCAGATTGATCGAACTTTGATGTTCTCGTTGCCCTTTTGCGAAATATACCGATTATTATTAGATATCCTCCTATCACATGGAAAATATGGTGTATTGGTATTAGCAGTCCACACACCATATCTGATGACGGCCTAGAAAAAGTTGGCCTTTCTCTTGGTCGTCGTGATTTGGGGCGTTTGGTTTGCACTCGTCGCTCTCCTCTTCTCCAAATAGTGAGTACCTCAAATGAAATGCTATGTACTCTTACGAGGATGCCATGCTGTGCCTCATCTAGCGAGCGGTCACGACTCAGAATATTCGCCGAGCTCGTTATCATGGTGAGCTTTCGAGTCATGAGTGTGGCTTCACCTCTGTGGTTACACACCCACCCACAGTTTTGGCAGAAAATAAGGTCGAGTCGTTTGCGTAATCCCGACCCGTGCCTTTTGAAGTGTCCATGTAGAATGCGTTGAGTTGTCTCATCATGTCGAACAGAAATAAAACCTTTGGAGCGACGAGATCTCGAAAGCAGAATGGAGTTTCGACGGAGCTTCGTTGTCAAAGCATAGCGGCGAGCAAGAAAGGCCGCTCATCACGCGAAAACCTCCTACAACTGTCTCTAGTGCACGTAGTCAGACGCCGAGCACACTTTAGTCCCACCAAGTACGCAGTTCGGTGTGAAGGTGCTTTACTGTAATAGGTAAGCTCTGTTCCGGAAAATGAGAAAACGCAACTGAAGACTACAAACTGCAAGTGACGACAGCCACGAAAAAATGTGATAAGTTCGACGACTCTGCTGCAGAGCCCTTCAGACGCCCGACGAGAGAATCGGCAGCGCGTTGCCTCAGGCAATATTGTCCCACGTCTCCTGAAGCGCTAACTATAGAGCATCCATCTAGCTGTAAAAGCCTTTTGAAATCTTGTTCTCTAATATACTCGCATGGAGATGTCCATCAGACTGAAGGCTTGACTTGAGAGAGCTCACGGATTTTTGCTGCAGTGGATGGAGAAGTACGCACCCAGAATGGCTTTTGACCGATCTGAAAACGTATGAGGAAGACTAAGTTTACCGGAGAGCAGACGGTCAATAAGCAGAATGCTCGTGTTTTCAGAACGACATACCGTACTTGTGCATAGCCTTTTCAAGTTCTTAGAATTGATTTTAACATTTTCTGAAGATGAACACGAATGGAGCGTCACTTTTGGATGTAACCCCGTTATAAATTACCAGTTTAGCGCCGCACGCTACCGCGCGCATGAAACGGAAGGCCCGGATAAAACAGGACAGCCGATAAAGCGTTAGATTCACCGCTAAACATTGAGTTGCTTCGTAAAATGCGTTAGCTGACCGTCCATAGGCTGCTCCATCTTTGCAGAAGCTCACCGTTTGATACGCGCAGTGGAGTGCGGAGCTAAAGTGGTGTCTGTAAACAACCACCATGCATCGAATGTCAGTGTAATTTAGCGGTCGGATTGTGTGATGTTGAAATAAAAACATCCAGCACTCGTTATCGTATTTCTCCGAACATCCACCATACATTTTTAGGAACTCTGGGGAGCGTAGCGGTCTAGTGGTATTTCGGGCTGATGATAACAACGCAAATGAAAGAATATTGAAATGAAATGCTTTATCTAAGTCTGGTTTTGAGTGACCTCTATATTCTTGCGCATATCGTTATTATCGGCCCTTATCAGCCGTTATCACTTTCTTCCCCCACCAAATATGTTCCCGTCCTACCCTCTACATCACTTCTTGGAACCAACGCCTCACTGATGCTGGGACGCGCGCTATGGATATCGTGGAATTGGCGTTTTGGCGCCTCTTATCGGATCTTATCAGTCGTTATCACTTTGGTCCCCCACCAAATATGTTCCCGTCCTACCCTCTACATCACTTCTTGGAACCAACGCCTCACTGATGCTGGGACGCGCGCTATGGATATCGTGGAATTGGCGTTTTGGCGCCTCTTATCGGATCTTATCAGTCGTTATCACTTTTGGTCCACCTCCGGATGTTCCCCTCCTACCCTAAAGCAACGCCTCACTGATGCTGGGACGCGCACTATGGATGTGGAATTGGCGTTTTGGCGCCTCTTCGGATCTTATCAGTCGTTATCACTTTGGTCCCCCACCAAATATGTTCCCGTCCCACCCCCTACAACATACTCAAAATACAGCGCTCCACTGTTGCAGCGAAGGCGCTATGAATTTCGTGACAAACAGACGTACACACATACACACATACACACGCACATTCATGCTTGGCGAGTTATATATAGTAGGATCACTCTTTTGGGAAGAAGTCTGCCGTAAATCAAACGATTTCCGGGGACCTGCTCTCACATTGTATCAACAACTGCCTGGTCGGGAAGGAAAATCGTGTGAATTCCTTCATTGGCTCAGATCGTAGGAAAGATGCGGCGCGCCAAGCTGCGCAGGAATACCTTTTTGTTTAATTCTCACTCAAATATAATAAAGATCGCTTCAATAGAAGCCATGTAGAAAGGGATGGCAACTCTTCAAAATAGAGTTGCTTTCTGAGATCTATTTGCAGGATTGACGGCAGATCCTAAGATCAAAAGCGATGGGTTTCACGCTGACTCCATCGTTTGAGTGGCCCTTTTCTAGGTGATTGCCCTAATCCTCTGAGAAAGGGCCACGAGGTTGGGCTCGGGTCCTTCCCTCCGTGCGAACTCTGAATATGTGATGATCAAACCGTGAAAGACGGAGGTGTTCGAAAAGTAGTAAAGGATATTCTAGCGCTTTGCGGCGGGTCGTCAGGACTTCGGAGAACGCATCCCTTGGGCAGGTCGCGTCGGGTGGTTATGACACTGCTCCATGGCTTCCAAAGAGTTTTGGAACATCCCGAAAATACTCCACGGCTAGGTGCCAGCCAAGTAGCGGTCAAAGGCGTCCTATACTTTTTAGCCACCCTGTACAGTTATGGCCAAAAAAGTGACGCTTGACTCCGGATCCATATTGGCATCATATTTTGCTAAGTTTGAACCGAACACTTCTTACTGAGACTAGAAGCACATTCCATTCTCTTTTATTTTTTTCGAGGTAAACATTCATAATAGCCTATCGTACACTGACGACATAAAGGGCATATCTGTTACGAATTCAAAGCTCAGCGGTCCTATACGTGTCGTGGACCATACGAATTCATCGGTAAGGCTGGGTCAAAGACGGTGTCTGCATAGTTCGAGCTGTTCCACCTTATTGCTCTGGAATAGTTATCCACTCTTTGACGGTTGGTTCCGGAACGGTGAGAGCAGTAAAGAAAAACAGTTCGCTTCGCTTATGAGGTCACATCCAAAAAATATCTTTTCGTAACATATCTCTCAATTACAGTAAATCTTGCGAATTAAATTTGTTGTATGCATCACAAAGCGAATGGGGTCGAGCTTATTGGTTGTGGATCGTACCTGTAAATACGTACTGATAACCGAGTGGTCGATCTCCACAGTTGTCTGCGGTGAGTAGTGGGTCGTGTGAGTGAAAGTGGAGAGGAGGAGAGGACGAGCAAGGGAACTAGGAATGCCAGCCCACGGAACTGAAAATCCAATGGGTGTAATAGAGGAATTCATTCTCACATCGGATAGATCTGATGACAGTACCCCTCATCGTCCTATATAAGTCGTCTCCTCGCGGGTTTTTTTTGATCCCATTTTTGAAGAAGCATATCTCCACTCAATTTAACAGTTTTGGTCGCTATAAAAACTATTTGAATCTACTCATTTTTCTTAATAAGACGCATACTCAAATGTCCCGCCCATTCGAAAATGAGGTCTTCTGGAGGTGATGAAATCGTCGAACGTCGTTTCCACATCAATTTGAACACTGAAGCATTTCTTACTCAAGAAGTTGTCGAGATGGTTGGAAAAAGGGGTATTGGTGAGGGAGAGGTCCAGTGAGTACGACGTGTTGAGCGAAGCTTCGTACGCCAGTTTGTCCAATCTTGCGAGGTCGTTTATGGGACATGTGGCTGAGCGCCACCATGAAGGAGGGTTGTTTCATTTCTCTCGGTTGACGAAGTTGGTGTTTCTAGAGCATCTCATCGGTATGCTGGAGAGACATTGGTGTTGTGTCAAATTCACCTGGTTCCAAGAGGTGTGGTGCATCAGTTCCCGTGGTGACCGCCGAATGTTCAGCTCAACTTTGACCTCTACAATTTCGCTTGGGACAACCTCTTTGAAGATTCAACGCGGTCCAAATTTTTAAGGAATGTTTTCCTCTAATCGTTAAAAACTCTGTTATCCTTTGTGGATGACAATGCTTTCCGAATACTGGCAGTTTTTTTTCTAAAGTGAGTCGAAACGACAGCTTAGGAAGACGGTTTTGCTGCTGCTTCGGGTAGCCCATGCGGTAGCCATCTGTTCAGCTTTTTCACCTCCCCAATTATCTTCAGGAGACACAATATTTTCAATATACTTACTCTAGTCCTACTGCTTGCTATAGCACAGTTGGTCCGAATCCATCTTCTACGGGAATCCTTAGAAGCCGTCGTCAACAGCAGAATCATGCTCATGACTCCCCTCACCTTCACGATGGAATTCATTGAGACCAAAATATTGGAGCCGATGCTTTTTTGATGCTTCCTTGGCCCCATCCTTCAGGTTATTTAAGTGGTCTACGAGACACTACGTTAGAGTTTTAGCTCATCGATATGAACTTGCCGGAAGCGCCGTAATGACACCATTTCATTCGAAAAACTTCAAGATAGCAAATCATATTGAAACTCAATACTGAAGGAAAGAAGATACAATAGGCTTGCCAATGATATATAGGGCTTCAGGTCTCGAATGAAATATCAGTATAAAAATATTTCATGAATGCATGGCATCTCGAAACCCGCATTACTTTCCGAACAACCTAATATAATAATTCGCTGCGTATGTCTGTGGGTGTGTAGGTCTGTGTGTGTGTGTTTGTCACGAAATTCATAGCGCGCGTACCAGCAGTCGTCAGGAGTTGATTTCAAGATATGATATAGGGGTGGGACGGGAACATATTTGGTGGGGTACAGAAAGTGATAACAACTGATAAGATCTGATAAGAGGCGCTAGAACGCAAAGTCACGAAATGCATAGCGCGCGACCCAGTAGCAGTGAGGCGTTGTCTTCCGAATATGATGTAGGGGTGGGACGGAACATACTTGATGGGGACCAGAAAGTGATAACAGCTGATAGGGGCTGATAAGAAGCGTTGGAAGGAAAATGTCACGACATTGACAGCGCAAGGCCCAGCAGCACTGAGGCGTTGTTTTGCAGATATGATATAGGGTGGGACGGGAACATATTTGATGGGGACCAGAAAGTGATAACAGCTGATAGGGGCTGATAAGGAGCGTTGGAAGGCAAATGTCACTGAAGTTCTTATCCAGATGTGGGATAAGAAAACATCTCATTTTTGCGATGTAGTCGTGATCCATTCGACCGCTAATCTGCCCGAGCTTCTTAAATGGTCGGTGTCTGTGGAAATACGATAACTATTGGTATTTCTATCTCATCACCGGCATAAGAAGTTATTACCGCTAAACCATCCCAATATCCAAGCATGGTAGATGTTTACGCTAAGGCTAATAATGAGCAGCCTAAGTAATTGTATTAGTCATCCAAAGGTCATTTGGCATTGAAGAACAATGAGACATTACTGCTTTATGATCTGATTTCCTTAATACCATCAGTCAAATCCATTGAAAGCAGTATGTTACTCAATACCATAGCCCAGCTCATTTTTAACCTAGCTTATGTTGACATGCGTGCGAGAGCGGGCTGAGGAAAACTGGTAATACATGAAGCATCTTTTGTGCACACGCATCTCCTCCTGGAGGTGTTGACATCACAAGTGGGAAGGAGTGCAGCTGAAGGCGTAAATCTAACTCAGAAAAGAGGGGTCATGGGGGACAAGGAGGTCAAACCAGATCTATCAACAAGGCATCGAATGCTGGCTTTGCTCTTGTTGACCACCATTATTTCATTAAAGTGTGAACCACCTCATAGATTAAATGCTAATTTTGTGCGCGCTCTCCCAATCCGTATACAGTGACTATGGAAGAATCTTAGATGGAAGTGGCCGTATAATGGAAGGGATGGGGGCAACAACGAGTCGTTTTCTTGTGGTGCACGTCATCAAACTTTTCATACCACAGCGCCGTTCTTGATAAAAGTTTTACAGCAGAACATTCCCTAGATGTCCCCCCCCCGCCATAAGCAAAAGCCGGCTTTTCTTTATTGTCCCCATCGTCTCCAAATACTACATCCTCTGCATCACCGTCGAGTTCAGGGCCCACCGCGATTGCTCCAGCCTGGGACTGCTTCATAATTTCTTGAACCGATTCACTGGTGGACCTCCTAGAGATGAGCCCTGCTGTGCAGACCCTCCCCTTCAAACTAGCGTTGCAGAAAGCGTCTTAATGGTCCATGATCCGTAGAGGACCAAGTTAAGCTCAAAACTGTACTTTGTTTCCTCGGCCAGTCTTCTACTCGGCCAGTTCTTCTAATGACGTCATAGAAGGATTGGCTTCGGTAGTTCCGACGGCGCCCGTCAATTTTTATTTGAGGCCATTCGATTTGAATTTAGCGGAATACTCAATTCCGTTACAAATGTGGAGGGTGGAGGCTTCCACTGTTTTCTTCCTCTCAGGGTAGGCTGATACAGGGTGGCTACTAAATATTGGCGCATGGTTTATTGATCATATTTCCAAAAAGAGAAACTATTATATCTTCAGAAGTTTATTTTTATATACAATAAAACATGAAAATTCATTACCAAAGAAAGTGCTCGAGATGGCCTCCTTTGGTAGCGATACAGGCTTGAAGTCTCTTTTCAACTGACATCACCGTGGGCCGCAAGTAGCTGACGTCGGCGTGACGTGAGTAGATCTTCAGACCAGAAGTGGCGCACGATTTGCAAAACGACAGGCAGTTGTTGGATCTGGCTAGCAGACATTCTGCTCGACCTTGTGTACACACAAGGAACCGTTTTTCAAATTTGTCATGGTTTGGGCAGGAATTACTTCTGAAACCATGACACCGCTTGTCTTTGTGGATGAATACATCAAAGCCAGCGCCCAGATCTACCCGGAAACAATTTTCACGTAATGCCCTTCTTTCCAAGGACTCTTTTGACCTTCAGCGAACGTCATTGCATTCTTCAGCAAGACAGGGCGCCTCCACATGCCGCAAAATCAATGTTGGAGAACTGTGACCGTCATTTTCCAAGTTACCGGGCACAAAATGTTTGGCCATCTAAGTCGCCCGATTTGAACCAATTGATTTGGCGGTGTGGGGTTTCTTGAAGCAGAAGATGCCTTCTGAGCAACGTCGAAGTTTGGACTCCCTGAAGGCTTCCTTGGAGGAGGCGTGGAAGGAGCTTGACGTCAGCTACTTGCGGCCCACAGTGATGTCAGTTGAGAAGAGATTTGAAGCCTGTATCGCTGCCGAAGAAGGCCATTTCGAGCACTTTCTTCAGCAATGTACTGCCATGTTATAAGGTATATAAAGATAAACCTCTGAAGATGTAAAAGCTTCTCGTTTTAAAAATATGGTCAACAATCCATGCGCCAATATTTAGTAGCCACCCTGTATATCTATATATATATATATATATATATATATATATATATATATATTTGGTCTGTCCGTATTCCTGTTGATTCGAATGGACAAAATCGTGATAGGTGAATGCAAATACAGTTCACCGACCGTTTTTTCCCACCGAGGCTATAGTGTGGCTGCTTCAGATTAGAATGGAACCCCAACGGCGACGACCCCCCCCCCCCCCCCCCCCCTCCCCCCCCCCCCCCTTTCCCCCCCCCCCCCCCCCCCGTCCCAGAAGTACAGAAATATCCGTCACCTGAAAGTATGGTGGTAGAGCCGGTGAAACCGTACAGACCGCAAGAACAAATAGAAGTAAGCATTTCGTGGCTCTAACATAGCTGTAATAAGCTGTTCTTAATTCATAAATGTTTTGAGTCACAAACTTTATGTTGTTGCAATTCCTAGATAGCAAATTGAAACACAAGTTAAATAATTAGGAGTCTAAAAATATATGTAATAGTTAATTACGAGTTTATGCAGTGTCCAAAGGAAGAGGTACCAGACAGTGTGACAACAGCGAGAACGACAACAGAGACGACCACAGAAATTGTTACACCACATCAAGTCGAGGGAATAGAGACAGTGAGTGGTAAAAGATATATGTTTAAGCCTGTTACTTTGGGAGGCTATTTTGCCAAACCTGTGAGAAGACAGTCCCCTGCGTGACCGTGCGACCCGATAAGAAGAATAGAGCCGGCCGCAGCTGTGCGATCCGACCGGTGATCTGCCACTTATTGCCGACCCAGAACCACTTTTGCCAGAAGTATGGGAATATCCACCACCTGAAACCTGCGCTCAAAACGCTTGTGGTAAATCCTATGTGAATCTGCTTTCATAACAATGTAGTTCTTTGGGAGCAAATGATCTTTATATTCAATGCCGCCCTTTTTCCATACGTATGCTTGCAGGCGTTTCGTTGATAATGTCGTTCCGTGTGATGTTAACAATTGATACAATGTCTTAAGAGAACTTTTACATTGGGCTTGCTGCTTCAGGTAGACCATGAGCCAAAACCACTTCTGCCAGAAGTACAGAAATACCCACCTCCTGAAAATGTGCTGGTAAAGCCAGTGATACCTTGCAAACCGCAAGAAGAAGTAGAAGTAAGCATTTTGTGGCCGTAATATGCTAAAGCTTTTCACTTCGCATTTTTCTAGCTTAATTTACAGAAGTTCTGAGTCACAAATGTTATGTTATTACAATTACTAGATAGCAAAATCCTTTTATTATATAAAGCGCTAACTTGATGTGTCGGTTGTAGTATGTGTGTAAGTACGTATGTCTGTCCGCAAAATGAAGTGAGAGATAAGGCAGCTGATAGGTAATGGAACAAACAAACCGCTAACAAATCTGGATAGATCGCAGGGCTTGCTCTACACTGCGTCCCATAATTATAACTCCACCTAAGAATTTCCCAAAATCTCACAAATTGAGATGTATAAGAAAAAGTCTGCAATGTAGCATTGTAGTAAATACAAATACGAAATTACCTATAAACATCAACTTCCAACTTGAGACCCAGGAATTTTTTCTAATAATTTTTGTTAGAAAGGCCACTTAGCCGACGTCCCAAAATTATAACTCCACCTCATGTTTTTCTATTATTTTTCACTTCCGTTTCGCCAAACTTTTTTATTGTGCTAACATCCTACTTCTCAAGGGGACAGTATGATAGAAAATGCTGTCTGACTTTTTAAAAGGTCAGCTCGTCGCAAAAACTGTTGAACAACGCTTTCTCGCCAGATTTGGACCAAATTCACGCCAAGCTCAAGAATTTCTTCAGAGGTCTTACACGATATGGAGCTTAGAGAGCTCTAAAGGTCTCTCATTGATTTTCGATAGGAAACAAAGGCCGTGCCACAGAGGAAACATTCGTTTTTAGTAAGCCGTGCTCTGACATCGAATCTTCTTTGAAACTTAATGTCTCAACGGAACATTGTTTCTTGCTTGCGAACGAATCCCAAGTCGATTCTTGAGTGGAAAACTTAGAAGGCATCATCTGTGGCAAGAAACCATTGCGAAAATCGGGCTGAGTTTTCCATGAAGGTGCATCGGAGCTGACTGGAGTAAGGTTCGCTTTTACTTGATATGTTGTAGCATTTGTTTGTTTTTCTTTTCGCCATTTCCTTTCTCCTGGTAGTGTTTCGCGAAGAGAAAAGCTGCTAAGGATAAGAAAGACACGAAAAGAAAAACAAACAAATGCTACAACATATCAAGTAAAAGCGAACCTTACTCCAGTCAGCTCCGATGCACCTTCATGGAAAACTCAGCCCGATTTTCGCAATGGTTTCTTGCCACAGATGATGCCTTCTAAGTTTTCCACTCAAGAATCGACTTGGGATTCGTTCGCAAGCAAGAAACAATGTTCCGTTGAGAC
This sequence comes from Ostertagia ostertagi, assembly GCA_036418205.1. Classification (NCBI taxonomy): domain Eukaryota; kingdom Metazoa; phylum Nematoda; class Chromadorea; order Rhabditida; family Trichostrongylidae; genus Ostertagia; species Ostertagia ostertagi. The sequence continues at coordinate 42,940 of MU869050.1, forward strand.
ATTAAGTTTCAAAGAAGATTCGATGTCAGAGCACGGCTTACTAAAAACGAATGTTTCCTCTGTGGCACGGCCTTTGTTTCTATCGAAAATCAATGAGAGACCTTTAGAGCTCTCGTAAGCTCCATATCGTGTAAGACCTCTGAAGAAATTCTTGAGCTTGGCGTGAATTTGGTCCAAATCTGGCGAGAAAGCGTTGTTCAACAGTTTTTGCGACGAGCTGACCTTTTAAAAAGTCAGACAGCATTTTCTATCATACTGTCCCCTTGAGAAGTAGGATGTTAGCACATTAAAAAAAAGTTTGGCGAAACGGAAGTGAAAAATAATAGAAAAACATGAGGTGGAGTTATAATTTTGGGACGTCGGCTAAGTGGCCTTTTGAACAAAAATTATTAGAAAAAATTCCTGGGTCTCAAGTTGGAAGTTGATGTTTATAGGTAATTTCGTATTTGTATTTACTACAATGCTACATTGCAGACTTTTTCTTATACATCTCAATTTGTGAGATTTTGGGAAATTCTTAGGTGGAGTTATAATTATGGGACGCAGTGTATATGTTTTGGAACCTTCGTATATGATTGTGATAACACCCCAACGGCTATATAAGCATGTACTTAGCACACTTTCGGTCACTCCACACGGTACTTCTGTGGCAGTTAGAGAGCAATGGATGGAGGATGGGAGGATGAAGACAGATGGACAAAAGCAAAGCTTACGCAGGGAACGGAGGTTCCGGCGGTTGCCCGGGGAGTAATCTGGTGGGATCAAATTGACATAAAGTAAAAAATATAGTAAAGTTAATTACGAGTTTGCGACTGCTTTGGAGAGGAGTGAAACCATGAGTATAATCGTGAACGACTATCCGTACAGCTGTCCTCTTTAAATATTTCGTTACAGTATCCAAAGGAAGGGGTACCAGACAGCGTGACAACAGCGAGAACGACAACAGAGACGACCACAGAAATTGTTACACCACATGAAATCGAGAGGATAGAGACAGTGAGTCTTTAAAGACTATGGGCTTTAGGAGGCTATTTCGCCTAACCTGTGAGAAGGCAGTCCCTTGCGTAGCCGTGCGATCCAATGGGAAGGAGGAGAGCCGGCCTCAGCTGGGAGATCCGACCGGCGATTTGCTACTTGAGACCGACCCACAACCACTTTTGCCAGAAGTACGGGAACATCCGACACCCGAAAACCTGCGCTTAGAAACTGTGTGTAAATCAGGTGTACATCTGCTTTCATGGCTATAGCGTTTCTTTCGGAGCAACTGATATTAATATTCAATCACGCCGTTTATCCAGACGCATGTTCGCAGACATTCCTTAGATAGTGTTGTTCCGTGTGCTGTGAACAATTGATAAAAAAGTTTCAAAAGAACTTTTACATTGGGCTTGCTGCTTCAGGTAGACCATGAGCCAAAACCACTTTTGCCAGAAGTACAGAAATACCCACCACCTGAAAATGTACTGGTAAAGCCATGATGCCCTGCATACCACAAGAAGAAATATCAGAAGTGAGTCTGCTGTCGTTGCTGCGTCGTTTTCTTGAAACACCGATGTTTTTCTTATGTCGGCTAGAGATGCTATTAGGTTGGTCCATAAGTCCTGCAACAAATTACATACGATGCTAGAAAATTTTTGTGAGAACTCCGAAAAATCCGCAACATGTTTGCTTACGTAGCATCCACCTTTGCAATTTCAGCCAACCATCCAGATTTTGCGAGGTCTTCGTGCTCATAATTCTTGCGAGTACTGCTTGGAATGTTCCGCAAGTCAGGCTACACCAAGGATTGGCCAGAAGATTTCAACACTGAGCAGAGTGAGATGCCTGTGCACCACGAATTGAGAGAGAGCGAGAACACGCTCTCTCAATTCTTGGTGCACAGGCGTCTCACTCTGCTCACTGTTGAATTTTTTATTTGAATATGATCCACACTCCAACCACCCCGTGACTGACAATCACGATGCTCTATCTGACGCTGTTGAAAAGGGATCTGGATGGAGATCATTTGCAGAGCAATTCCGATGCGACAAGGAGACAGCACTGTGGCATCTCCAAAGACTTGTGAAGATCCGAAAATATAGAGTTTGGTTTGGAACCACGTGCCTTGAGCCCGAATCAGCTCCAAACACGATCTGACATCATCATGTTCAAGTCGACTTACTATGGATTCTTCGATTGACCATCCATCACATTTGCCGAAGATGAGGAGTGGGTACAGTGTGCTAACAAATGAACAAGCGGCGGTAGTCCAGCTCAAACGCTTCGGGAGTTCTTACTGCTTAAGTTCAACCTCGTCCAAGTAGGGCCTTCTCGGATTTTTGGTGGAATACGAGAGGAGTTGAGTTCAACCGTCCACCACTCGAATGCAACGCTTTCACTACTAAAGAAAAACAATGCAAAATTTGCTTTTTTATGACACCCTTGAACCTTTTGCTGAGAAAATCCAGAAAAACGACCTCGAGCCGAAGAATACCCACCTGCATCCTTCTCCAGACCACGTCCTAGAGAAGAAATCTCATCCTAACCATCGTGATGTCAAAATCGACATCTGATCTTTCTTCGATTAGCATTCAGCGGAGTTCTACAAGAGGCATCGAACAGCTTCTAGTGCGTTGGCAATAGGTTGTAGATATTGATGGTGTGTATCATGCTGGATGAATGGAACAAAAAGATAATAAAAATATTAAATCAAAATTCAGCCAGTTTGTTGCAAGACTTATGGACCGACCTAATACAATTTGCTGGTAGCACAATGAAATTGAAAGGTTGCGGAATGATGAGTTTACGACTGCTCCGGACAAGCTTTGGACCGTTTATACTGTCGCGACTGACTACCAGGCCCGTCAGTCTCTGTTGATTATTTTTTAGTGTTCCGAAAGCAGGAGTCCCGCCCAGTGTGACAACGGCGGGGGGGGGTGAGAACAAGCAATCCAAGTACGGACCACAGAAATTATTACTAAACGAGAAGTTGAGCAAATAGAGACAGTGAGTGTTTATAGAGCACCATGGGAGGCTTCTTGCATGCGTTCGACCAGGTTAAATTGTATGCATTAGGTCTTTGATCTAAGCGCAACATGTTTCGGTCAAACATATGATAGGGAATCGAGAAGTGTTGCCACGAGATCTTCATTTTATGTGTATGATACGGAATGTTGCTTCAGGATGAAGGCTGTTCGACTGCTCGGCAACCTACACCAAAACCGGTACGATTTACAGTAGTTTCTCTTGTACGAAAAAAAACTCAAGCATTGTCGAACGAAATTCCCACCTTTTCTTTTATCAAGAATAACGACGAACTGCATATGAAAGCGTCCAGCCCAACCTCGCGCGTACCTTTTCGTTATTAGTCTTAGTAATAACAGTAGCTTTTCTTCCACGTCCATTTCAATCGTACCTAATACTTAGCTCACCAAGCATGCTAGTGATGGTTGCCACTGATTTCATGAATATTCTGAGGCAGTTTGCATTGTAATCTTACCAGACACCTTGATGAAGCAAGCGATTGGTCATTTTATGATGAGGTAAAACTTTGATTAACTGGAAAGTTAATGAGCTCTACCTAGTGGAATTCAAAAATGAGCATCTGATATCAAATTACATTAAAAGCTCCTCTGCTTTAATTTTGAAATTGTACATATGTGGCACGCTCTAGTTACCTTGTACGAATGTGCGCGGTAGCATGAGACAGTTTATATGTGAAAAAGATGAGTGTTTGAGTTCCATCTTCTTTCGTTATGTATTTTTGGAAGACAAATGCTGTAGAGCACTAGTTCTTTGAAGGGTAACACAGCCCAGCGGTGAAGGACCAAGGTGACAAGCATGGGGCAACGCACTGACTCTTACGAGCCATTGCAGCAACCGACTGCGCACAAGTGAACAACCTGGTGCTAACCAGCAACTTAAAGGACGAATCCACGATCAGAGGGAAAATCGAATTAGGAA
>MU869051.1:11420-53226 GCA_036418205.1 Ostertagia ostertagi
GTCCGGTTTTTAACGCGATTTCAGATGCATTGCCACTACCATGCCCCGTATCATTCGATAGCGCCAGTTTTCTTCAAATTAGCGCGCTATCAAAGCTCTCATCCATAATTATAAAGCTCTTACCCTGGTCCTTCGCATCTGACTGAAGAACAAAGCACAACGGAGTGGATCGCTTTCCCGCCTACCCCCCCTCAACTCCATTTTCACAGAAAGTATAGAATTCAAGCACTCATTTTCTGCTTTTGACTACTGTAGCACTAACCATGAAAAACGCGATTGAAGAGGATAACCAGACCCTCCAAAGATGAGAATAAACGACAGCAAACATTAATGACAGTAATCCTGGACTAATATGGCCTCAATAGTTAACTGCAGGGCTACGACATTGGCGGAAAGCTATGAAGAACGCCATGGAGAAAGTGCATTAGGCATGATATATGGGAGCCATAGTTGGATGTGATGTAAAGCTTTCCGGAAAGTGAAAGAGAATTTGTGAGGCACAACAGTTACTCAATAACACTAGAAAGGCAGGACGGAATGACAGAAAGAGGAATGTGAAAAAAAAACTGCGGGAGGTAATATTTAGAACGAGAAGGGTTAGCAAGGAGCAGGGAAGCGTCACAAATCCACAAGATGATAGGCTGAGGAACGAATGAACGATGAATGAGCTGATGAACTGATGAATGTCAAAGGGGTGTCAGGGTGCGGACGTTCGGTGGCTAAACCCCCACCAAGCGGTATTTAAGATTTTCGAAGGGATCATCTGCTGGGAAGCCTATTGATCTTTATGAAAGGTAGCTCCGAGGTAGGACCACCACAGGAAGGTTTGGAGGAGGTCCACCTGGAAAGCTTGCCTAAAGAGAGGAGGAGGGTTGCGGTAGCCCCAATAGTATCCCGCGTAATAACTTTCCTTCATAGGTAACATACATAACTGAGCGATTCACGACTTACCATTTGCGATAAAACCCTGTTGGGTACATCCCAGCAATGGATATCAGACGAATCTGACGTCTGAGGACAAAGAACAGATGCGCTATCGCACTATGTTGGGCATACTTCGGGCAGGATGAAGCTTGAGGGGGGGGGGGGGCAAAAACACTGAGAAAAATGAAAACTGCTCACGTACCCTGGAGTTTCTCCTTGCCCCACCTCCCACTCAGGCTTTGTTCTTAACAGAGAGACCATGTTTGAGGTGGTTTTGAATGCATTGTCCACCAGTCGCCCCCCTATCTCGCGATAGCGCCAGGAGCGGTTGGGGATTTTCGGGGTGGTTTGTCTATTGAGCGATATCGATGTAAAGCTTCCGTTAATAGAAAAATGTCTATTGGCATGCGCCACACCTCTCGCCTCCGCTAAAGAGCGTAGCGCCTAATTCTGCCCTTTCTATGGCACAAGTGAGCTAATGCTCTCCATTATACAAAGTACGTATGGCTTGATTAATTTATCAACAAGTGAAAGGCTCTTTTTGAAATGAGAGACTGACGGTACTGGACGGAGGAAAGCGAGATAGACCAGCTATACGTTTCGTTATAGGGAGAGGTACGCTAACTCTTTCGCGACTTCGCCCAGTGCAGATTTGTAAAAATTGAGGAGCTCTCCAATCACTGTTGGTTATACTTGGACCCCCTAGTTTAAGACCAGTAAATGGTAAGATTTGTTGTATATTACGCAAAGACTAGCTGGCTGGCACAAACTTGCCATCGGGCCACACTTGATGGGATAAGCAACGAGGTTCGGTCGTGCAAGTCCTGCCAGAGCGATAAAGGGCCGAGACAGAACTTCGTTTTATTAGCGATCAGAAGTAAATCAGTGGAAGTGTTAGGGGGAATTTGCGCAATTTACAAAAATTTGACGCCTTGCACATCGACGGGCCGAACTTCGATTTTCTCTTCATGGGGCAAAATCAAATTTGATGCGAATGTTCGACGGGCAACAAGGCTTGTGCGGCGCGAAGCGAGAAATAGGTATGGGCAGGCCTGTCCAAGGCGATATTATCGCATTACATGGAAATCGAATTGATACGCACCAATTTTTCGTGGTGGGAATAAAAAGCATTCCTGGTCTCATCAAAGTTGGCAAACAATGAAATGTCCAGCAGTTCTGAAAATGGGGGGTTTGCTTTGCAAGAAATATTCGGCCCAATACTTCAACGTACGAGCGATACGGTCGGGAATTCATCAGCCATGGCTCTCCTCTTGGTGGCGAGGCGTGTCGAGAGTAATGTGTGCGCGGAGAGTGCAGTACGGCTCGGCGGGTGCAAAAGTGAATATCGGCAGGTGGCGGGAACTGAACAGGGAAATCCTCGACGAGCCGCTCGCCGTTTTCCTCGACGATATTCAGACCCTGCGCTCCCATAGACGACACTTCTGGGAAAAAGCCGACTTGTAACAGCAAGAGAAGTCAAAGGTTCACTGGATGGTTGCGCGCAGTGAAGGATGGGCTTCAGAAAACTGTCGCCATGGAACATTAATATTCGGCAGCTCCGAGACATCAGAAAGCTAAGGGCTGAAAATGGAGAAAAGGAACGCCCTCTGATGAAATTGACGCTGGATTCGATGTCGGCTGTGGATAAAACGTTCGAGTATTTCATCGATAGGGTAGATTTTGAAATATTGAAGGCGATACCTTTCGAAACCTTTTACAGCATACATATCTAGAAAAAAATCAAATGAGAAAAACGTTTAGATGAAATTGCTCGACGAATGTGGCTCGTCATAAACGGGGCAAGACCGACGATTAGCATAACAGTGAAGCGTCGAACAGTATAACGGTTTCTTTATGGAAGGTGGGTTCACCACGGAAAAGCATTTCCTCAGAATGACGGATATAAAAGAAGATACTTCAAGGAAAAAATGCTCGAATCTGAAAAAATAGGACCTTTTAGGACCGTCAAATTTACGCACTGCGAGCGAGTCTCATCGATGACGTCAGTCTGTATGCGATGAGCTCTAGCTCTGGATCTATGCTATGCAATAAGTCCGCGTGTTAGAGTCGAAGCGAGGGATTTCCGCCGCCGAGCGGCGGGTATACCGCCCTGTGAAGAGCTGGGAGCGTATGCCAAGCGAACATCTGCCCATATCAAGGGACCGCCTCAACCTAGTGAAAGGATAATTTGCTGACCTTCGACTTTATTAGCGGAACCTCTTCAAAAACAAGTAAGCGATGAGCCCTTCGCAGCCGAGCTCCATCTCGTGAAGTTTCGGAGACTGTGGGAAGGCAGATCGAACAGTTACGAAAGCACAGTCTAATCACCATTCAACATGAATCATCAGTTAAATGGGTTCGCTCAAAGAGGAGCTATATATTTCCCCACCCCCCTCGTTAGCGATATTTAAGGCATATCGCATTTTGCAGGGGTTGAATCAAGACAAGAGCTGACACCTCGACCATTTCCCATGAAACTCCTTATTTATGGTGCTTTTTTAGCAGAAACAATAAATTTGCAAGAAAAGAACAAACACGTAAAACACTAACGATTATGTGCGCCCTAATATTTTTCGGCCACCCTCAACCACCCTACCGAAGCTTTGGCGAATAAGCGGCCTGAGCTCCAGCGAAACTCGAAAGTCTGCCGTGTCACCATTCAGACTTGACCCATGGAGATCAATCGGGTTTGAACCGAGCATTGGGACAGATATCAAATTGGCTAAAGCTGCTTGCCCGCCCCGCCCTTTAACGACTTTAAGCGAAACCGCCTGGACCCGTCGTGAATTGACCCTTAACACAACCCGTTTCCCTGTTGAAGCCTTGCCAAAAGTGGCTCCCAATATGACGTTATTCGCCCTGAAAAACTGCTAAATGATCAATGTGGATGAGTTCCAAGTGGGCACAACATTGGTTCTGCCAGCGAGGAAAGGCAACAACCCTCCATGCCATGAAAAACAAAAACAAAATTCTAAAATTTAACAGCATTTTATGAAGCGCGGCCAATACCCTGTCAGATTCCGAAGCTGTCCCACTGCGGTTGTAGTTTACGTGCCATCAATGCGAGACATCCGCTCCTGAAAAGACTCTTCGAGGCGACGAGCAGAGCGGTCGGCAAGGCAAAAATAAGTCCAGCGGTTGTTAATTAGAGCTTGGATTGGCTAGAGCGCACGCCATTTATAGCCAAGCTCTCGTACACGATCATAAAATCCCTTAGCAGACCTGCAAAATAGTGCGAGGAGGTTGAAGGACTGACTGAACCACATGGGAGAGCTCCTCGGAACCGCCTACTCAGGGTTAACCCAGGGTCAACTCAACTCAGGGTTCGTCTGGGCGAGTCAGACGTGGGAGTCATATTTTGTGGTCTGGGGGAGTGAGTCGGAAAAAATGGAGGTATTCCTGTGAAACATGGGAAAAGGAACTGTTGCCAAAGATTGAAAAAGCTTGGAAAAAAATTCAAAAAAGACGAAAGTGTGTCAAGTTGTACCAAGTTCAACAGGTACAACTGCCATTATAGACCATTCACGAGAACCTCTCGACGTAGCCGAGCTCAGAAAATGGTGGTGAATGCGAAAGTGCAGTTAGGATATGAGATAGTAAACCTGTGAACCCCATGGTAAATCTAAGTTTGAGGTAAGGCCGTGGTACCTACAACTTCTAGGATTTCAGTGATAGAGACATCTTGGCACAGTTCCATGGGAGGTAAGCAGAAGTTCTAGAAAGATACTCGTTAACATATTATCCTACTATATATATCGGCTCACGGGTTGATGAAGTGTGTGTCTGAATGTGTGTATGTTTTGTCTGATTTGACCGAAAATCATAGGTCGGGCACCAGTGGCTCGTGGAGTTTGCGTTTCGGATATGATAAAATAGGGGTGGGAGGGAATATTTGGTGCTGGGCTTGTGATAACGACTGATAAGGGACCTGATAAAGCGTTAGAAGCAAGTGTCGCGAAATTCATAGCGCTCGGCACCAGTGCGTCGTCAGGATGTTGGTCGAGATAGATATAGGGAGGGGACGGGAAATATTGGGGCAGTCACAAGTGGATAACGACTGTAAGTGTGTATAAGGCCTAGAACGCAAGTGTCGCGAAATTCATAGCTCGGGCACAGTGGTGCAGGAGTTGCTGTTAACGAGATATGATATACGGGGTCGGGACAGGGAAACATCAAAATTGGTAGGTCACAAGTGATAACGACTGCATAAGAGGACTGATAAAGGACGCTACGATACGCAGTTCGCAAAATTTCATAGTTTCGGGCACAGTGGTCGTCAGGAGTTGGTTCGCAGATATGATAATAGGGGTGACGGAACCATATTTAGGTGGGGTCCAAGTCTAACGACTGATAAGGGCTGATAAAAGAGCTTAGAACGAAGCGTCCGAAAATCAATAGCCGAGCACACAGTAGGTCTCAGCGAGTTGGTGTCGAGATATGATAGCGGGGGGACAGGCAACATATTTTGTGAGGGCACAAAGTGATAACGACTGTAATGAGCAGCAATGGGCGCTGAAACAAAATTTTACAAATTCCATAGTTGCGCTTCGCAAGCGGTCGTCAGGCGAGCTGATTTTGACCGTATAGGGGTGGGACACGAACATGTTTTGTGGAGGTCAAAAGTGATCGGCAGATGAGGACTGAAATTAACGATAGCGTACGAACGTGAATGATCGAAACAGATGCCAGCAAATGCATTTCTTTTCAATGTCATTTTATCAGCGTATTAATGTAACTCAAACACCTTTTCGACTCTACACCTTCTAGAGTTCTCGAGGATGAAGGGCATTTCACTCTAATAATTGAATAGTGAATACTGGGCATTCCGTCTTGAGATTACCGAAATGGTCGACCGCATGAATTTTTCGACGCTAAATTACCTCGATACTCGATCGCATAGGCGTGTTTACATCATTCACTTTAGATGTGCACTTCTGCGAACTTTAACACCAGATGAATACACGCCAGTGGGCACGCGACAGTAAGGCATTTAACGATAAGAGCTATAGTAACGTGAACCCAAGCTTCCGATTGTCAGTTTTGTCAGAGGCCTTCGTTGGTCAGTGCGCGCAGGTAGCGGCCGGATGCTAAACTTGGTTATCATTAACAAATTGCGGAAGCCATAGGAAAAAAATGCGTTTTTTTACTGATTTACCCAAACAGTCAAGAAGCCTGGAAGGGGCTTTTTCATTCTCACAGGCAGCAGAACACGGATCTTGACGTCACTCCGCCATCTAGCTTAGATCTCCAATAGACGACAGGCAACCAATGCATTTACGCCATTCACATCGAAGGACACCAGGGTTGAGAATCTGCGTTTATTGGAAAGCACGAAGTCACGTTCAGCACGAGTAATGAATTCAATGAGACGAAGGCGCTCTTCCAGCAATCGACTAACTGCAGCTGCAGTTACTCATTCAGAAATGCGAAGGAGTTCCTCAGCTACTAGAGTATTATGGCATATATAGCACTAGAACAGGAAACCGACGTGGAAACGAAGGTAATATGATGGGAAAAGTGTGCATGCCTTCTGCTGTGGAAATGCCCGTTAACGAGGAAAAGACATGAACGATAACGTGTTCTACTTAGTTCCTGTTGAAGCTCTTGCGAGGTGCATTGGGAGCTATTGAGACGAAAATTTAGAAGCTCAATTAAGTCTTTCCTCCAGTATCGGTACACCCCCCCTCGTTTCCGACTCTTATATAGTAAGCTGGGTCTTTGCTTGCTACGATGTGCACCATGAACTTTGAAGACGAGTAGACTTTTTCTTCCTTTTTTTTCTCTCTCAACCTCTCTCTAACTGCTCTTGAAAAATATCCCCCGGTCCTAATCAGCACACTCATTTCTCACTTCTTCTCATGCTTATTCCTTTTATAGCGGAGGCGATGCCCACTCATGGTCCGGAAACCCGACTCGAACCCCATGGCTATGTGTTCCATGCGCTATCGGTCCCTATAGGACTAACTTTATCAGGTTTTTCTGGAGGGCAAATTCTGTGCTGTACTTCAGCTGGATGTCGAAATCTAGTGACCATGAAAGAAGGCAGCCAAATCTCGCTACATTTTTTAACACAACAAGAATGCAGCCTCTAATAAAATTGGTCAGCATTGGGAGGGGAGGGTGGGGGGCTTTTGGCAGTAAACAGCTTGGAGAAGCCTTTGGACCCACGGTGGCATGAAGGAATCCATGATGATCCATTTACATTGATGATTTGAATATTTTCAACACTCCGAATACTAAGGGAGCTAGAATCCATGTATGCCCTGTTTTCGAAAGTAGATGCTCTCCGATTGCAGACAACACAGCACAAATGACGCCGGCCTACACGAAATGTCAACGTTTTCTGCCAGTGGCATGATTAGCCGCTACGTTTGCATTCTAGAACTTAATACAGTTCATTTATCAGCTATCAGCTATCGCTATGGATCAGTGGTTACCAGGTTCACTCGGAGACCGTCGTCAGTTGCGGTGTGTGATGTGCGCTCGAAGCGCATCAGGTTCTCGGAAGCAGATGGTATGTGTCATGGACTGGGCCAGAAAACAGCGTAGAATCGATCAACTGATTGTGTAAGGAGAAGGGATTATTCACCTATTCATCACACTGATACCGACCGGATGGAAGCATGTAATACAAAGCTTTCCGAAACGCAAGCGCTGAGTTTGTTTATAATCCATTCGTTTCCGGATAATACCATACATCCAGAAGTACTCAGATTACGATAAGGATTGATCCGACCGAGGTGCAATATTGCGATTACACAACTACCTTTATCTCAAGTGACATGGCGCGCTAAATCAGCGAAGCAACCGCTCGCGTCACGATCCACAAAAGCACAGTAGAGAAATGCTACAAAAACATTCGGAGTAAAGGGCTTCGTTCCGACAAATTTTCTGATATCTGCCACGGACGCTCGCCTCGCCTCGCCACTCGAGCCGTGGGCAAAGAGGAAGTGTTTCGCCTTGAGTAAGTGAAAGCGAAGGAGCAAAAAGTTCAAGACTGCTGGCTCAAACGGTCCAATAGGAGCTATGACCACGCAGCTGCAGCCAAGCGCACTTAACCAGATGAATCTGGCGGTGGCAGCATCAACTCTCCCTCATTCTCGTTGAAACTTGCTGAAAAACAGTCATGAAATGATCGGAATAATATCGCTTTCTTCATGAGCGCGCTACTGATTGGCGATGTCCCATTAAACCAACATATATAGCGATTTTCCGGCATATGACATTATATTTATTGGCTTGAGAAGAAACGTATGTGACAGAGCACTGCGACGTGGAAAAAGGAAGCTGGAACGGCCACCTGGGGGCCGTTTTCCTCTCTTGAGTGGCATAACATGTGGAAAATTTTCACAATCGTGGAAAGCCTGTGGGAAGCGAGAGCGTTGCCGAGGCATGGAATTCTAGAGCCGATTGCAATGTAAGAACTACTCGTGGTTTGCTACTTATGCATTAATGAAGAAGCATTTGCATTTGATACATTAGTGAGAAGTGCAGCTTTGCACGGCCAAGAGAAGAACTGCAAGCAATCCAACACGAATCCGACGAATAGGAGAATTCAGGGTTTTCGAATTTGGACTTGGGAAGGCAGAGTAATTTTCGACAGCCGGAAATAGGAAATCGTAAAGCAACACTTTTTAAACAATGTTGTAGCGTCGGTAAGGCAAGGATCAGGCCGTGTCAAGTATCTAAATTCGGGAGTACGCGCGCTGTGTCTCTTCGCTCCTCTACCCGATTCACTGCCCACCGTCTACCTTTCCAGAGCCCTAGGAAAGTATATCAACACAACAAAAGTTCCGTAAAAAAAGCGCTGCTTTTCTTCAAGCTCTGGAAATGCGAGTTCCAGAAAGCACCAAGCCCAACCAATGGCACCTTCCCGCAAACTAGAACTAACCGGAAGTTTCGTGACAAAAAGTGGTGAGACGTGGGTGGTAGCGGCAAGTAGCGCCGCAACCACAAACTTTGATAGGAAGTTGTCAAGGTTACTTGAGCCTTTCTTGGCGGGTGTTGATTGGTTGGGTATCGAACTAATCTAGGAAGGCAAATCTATTGACTTGTAAACACATCTAGTGCTTCTATGATTCTGAATGAAGTCGGAAGCGCGGCGCCTCCAAAAAAAGGGTTCATTCAACGCCGAAATCCTTGCGCTGCCATGCTCATCAAAACAAAGGGGCAGAGAGAGCAGCGAAAGTACAATCATCTACCTTTTAAGTACTTTTTATCGAAAACACTGACTCCAATTGCATTGGACCAAACGCTTCACGGAAAAGCGTCGGGGCTCAGAAGATCGTGCAGGCCACAGGAATTACCGAAATCACGACAACCGTACAGGGCTTCAAAAAACTCGAACAGTCGTATACCTTCGCGAGGACCGCCGACATATGGAATAGGACTACAGAACACAATATAATGCCAAGAATTATGCGAAAATACGATGAGGAAAAGAAATCGGCAGCTCCAATTAATGGCTCTACTTCTGATCGGTGCGGATTAAAGCTCGTTTCAATTGCAATCAGAAAAAAATTTTGTAAATAGCATTCCTGAAGAGTGTTTCAATGATAGAAGTAATAATACAGTTCAAATATCCTTTTATTCTTTTTTGGCAAAAACGAAGTGGTGTGAAGGAAGTATTGATCGAGAAGTAATAAAATCATCAGAAAAACTGAGAGGAAGTGTTAGAGAGCTAACATAATCGAAGCAACTTAGAACACTAGGAAGGGTAAGAATCTACTTTATCCGCATATGAAATGGAAAAAAGTGACAATAGTGGCTATGACTATCATACATGCGCCAAAGGCTGCCTCATAGCCTTAGGACTGAAGGAGAGCCACGTCCTCTTAGCAATAGGCCCTGACTTGGATCAAAAAATCGCAGAAGTTATAAATGGTTAAGGCAACCATAAGATCTGAGCAGAAGAGCTCCCGCACTGTTTGGACTGTTGTGAACAAACTTTGGAGAGTCAGTTGATTGCATAAAATGCCGATAGGTAAATAGCCAGAAAGTAGGTAACAGGTAGTCTCAGAATAATTGCTTAAGGGATGGTCGAAATCTTGATCTGAAGATGTATTAGCTTAATTTAAGGGTCCATGAGGATCTGTAGACCGAAATCATTGGAAAATACGATGAACGTTCATCAAATAAGAAATCAGAACATCGTTAATCATAAGTGAAGCTTGAAGACGAACTTAGTCACTTGGGGGTAACTTGCCCTAACCTTGGCCTCTAATCCCAACTTCAGCTTTGCCGAACGTCTCAACTTCTAACATCGGTTCAACGGACCAAACAATCACCTAAGGGAACGAACGCGCGTATTCGCTTGGCATGAAGCACTCTAATCTCACTGAACTAACCATAGTCGAGCCTTGAAGAGTACGAATGAGAGATCCAGGAGCTAAAGGTACTCGGAGTCACAGGAAAACGTAGGAGGAGTAGAGCTTCTCTGAAATCTGCAATTTCTTAGAGCGACGTCGACGAATCATCGAACGTCGGCAGCGCGGAGATGGACGCTTGTCCATACCAATTAGACTCGACGCAACTTGCCATGAAAGGAAGTACTTGCCGCGATTTCCAACGGCCCCGTCACGTCTGACGGGGATTTCGAGGGTGATACGCTGGCCATAGTCATTCAGGGTGACAACTGAGGGTTTCGCTGGCGCTCATTTGATGAGGGGTGGGTCGGGAAACTCCGTGAAATCCGGGGCTCTCATAAGCGGACAGGCTAGGAACTGTAAGACTTCCACCCCTAGCTTTCCCTTCACCACTTCTTGACGATTGAAAGGTCTCTCGACCGCTACCCAGTTCCCGTTCCCCCGAAGGGTTCTGCTCTCCTGCTCCATAATTTCAAAGACGTTCGCACAGCGGGTAAAACTTGACCTAGGGTAATTTATCCTGTTATTGAAGAGGCCGAGAGTTGGGGGGGGGGGAAGGTGATTTACGAGATGAGTGCGGAGACCAATTTTCCTGGCGGACCTTCTCACCCGTCACCTGTGCACAGCTGAACTTATCAGTGAAGGTGGAGACCATCGAGTTGTTTTCTACCAGAAACTCTCGCTCAGTCCGATCAAGGAGCCGCAGAAATGAAAGAGCTTCGTGAAGCAGTGAAAAGCTCTCAGGTCTGATGAAGTGCCCTGCCGTGGCACTTGTTGGAGCTCTCTTACTATTTGAAATGGTCGGCAAAATTGGAGGGTAACCTATCGGCTAACCCTCAGTAATAGGAGGAAGATAGCTTTCTTGATGCCTAATAGAAAGTTTAGACGAGCGAAAAGGAAGAGCGAAAGCCTAGCCCCGCCACACTCATCTCTTCGACTCCACGTCAACCACTTCAAGCAAACGAGAAAAGGCACTCAGGCCCTCGAACCCGGTCGAACGAATGGCGCCGAGGACGCACTGAGGTAGACAAAAAAGCATGAAAATGATTAGTTGATAATCGCAAAGCGGTCTTTCGTGTTATTTTGTGAAAAGTGGCAGCAATCGGTTTCCAGACGACTGACGTCAGCAAACGCTGAACGAGTCGAGCGGAGGGGAGGTGCCACACAGGAAATCACCGGATTTCACGCCATTTCCGTTTGAGCTGAGTGTGGAGTGAGAACGAAATGAATGAGCGGAAACTCAGCTCACCAAGTGGCAACACCTGAGCGGATTCCAGCCGGGATAATGATGACCCAGCTCAGCTGGAGGGATGAAGCCACTCATCAATTCCGAACAGCGGCAACGAAGTAAAAACCTAATAAGAAGAAGCCAATCACAACATTGTCTAGCGTAAGAGATGCTATTTATGTAGAGCGCTTTGCACTTCGGAGTGCGCCGCGCACTTGGTTTGCGTTCAGAATTGAAGAGACAGGGTTCATTTGCGTTTGATCTACACGATCGCTTGACGTTTGGGGGGGGGGGAGGGCACTGTCCTTGGTATAACCCTGGTGATGAATCTGTGCTAGGAGCCTCAGACCTACCCGAAAGAAATATTAGAGGGCTAAAAGAGTTCAGGGCCCAATAAGTTCGTTGATTCTTTTGATGTGTTCAGTTATTACCTCTCATAAATTTTTGTTATGCTTCAGTGGCTCTCTTAAAACGTTGCACGAATAAACTGCGCACTTTATTGCCATCATTCACGTTTCGAATGCGAAGTAGAGGGCATGGCGCCATCCTTCTCCGTAACACATTATAGTTCCTATGCTGCAACCTTTGCTGTGACTTGCACACGCTCGGTCGACAGCCTTATTAATATAAAAATGACGGGTGAAAGGGTTTAGTGTTGTTCTGATCTGTTTCCTGGGGGCGCCCACGCATTTTCATATTAAAGAATCCTTCGGCGGAAAAATAGTGATTCTATCTCCCATAATTCACCGGCTGAATCCATACGTTCATGATAAGAACGGGAAAACAGAAAAACTACAACCTTTTGAGTAAAAAAAATTCCGAAAACCAAGCGGCTGTACGCGTTCAAAGGTACCGCTCGGACATCTTTCCAAAATGCTGGCGACAGGAATGCTTCCAGTATATTCTCGGGGATGTGCTTTCACTAGAAACACGTTTTGGTCTGTTGATCTATTTGCATTGACATCTCATACTTCTACTGATATCTTCTATTCTATTAGTCGTTGTCCCTGCTCTCCGAAATCGCGCGCTTGAACCCGATTCTTCTTGGGCCTGATACGTAGCCGCCCGCACACTTCTTACCATGCCCGCCTCTGGCTCGCGCGCGATTGTCTTCGTTGTACCATAGAGTGGTGTTGTTTGTAAGTTTCGTTTCCCACGGAAAGCGAATCTATGTGGGTGAAACTTTGTTTGTTGTCCCTAAGTGATCAAATCACCGTATGCATGTTGAGGGTTAGATGCAAGATTTTTCCGGGTGAGGATTCCGTTGAGATGGAGCACAAATTGCTCAAAACACTGTAAAGGGTTCGCGTGATCAGGAATCTAATAGGGATTACGCAGCATTTTCAAACAGGGGTGCAAGCAACCTTGAGGGTAGAAATTTGAGGTGGGCCTATAAATGAATGAACGCAGTGTATTACCCATAGTGGCTAACAAAGGTGTATCCACTGCGTGGTTGACGCTATAAAAAAATTAAATGAAAATATTTCGCTTTTGACGAACGCTAACGTATTAGATGCTGTGCGCGAATATCCGATACTCGTGCTCTAGAATGACTCCCTTAGACCAAGATCACATTCTCCCAAAGAAGATAAAGGATCTAATATGCCCGTCTCTACTTCATAGTTTTTGAAACGGAGGTTTCACGAATAAAGCTTGGATTCGAAGAACCCAGGCCGGCCTCCTAAGGGTGCAGGAGATTGCACGGCTTAGCAGCGAAGGGTCTAACAGCTACCTTACAGGAAGCTACTCCCACTTACCCGCCATTGCACACGCCGCCGATAAGGAACTCCTCGCCGCCCTGCATCTAGGCCGTTTTCAGCAGATTAGGGGTTAGCCGTTGAGAGAGTAGCGTCGATGTAAGTCGCATCAGTGCGGGAATCAACGAGCAAAGAACGTTCTCATACCTCTGCCCTGCACTACTTACCATCCCTCGCACTTTGATTTCTGATGGGCTGCCGTCATGAATCGTAAACTTCAGCCTTTACGCGAGGAATTTGGATTGCGCTTCTTTTGAAGACGTTAAATCCATTACGCCGACGATTGTTTGGTCTCATCCCCCATTCGGGAACCAAGGCCAGTAAATCGTTCTTGATTTGCTCATGTCTCACAGCTTTTTCAATTTGTTAAAATCAAAGCACGAGGAATGATCATATTCTTGACCTGTGATGTCCAATGACCGTCATTTTAAGCCGATGTTGGTATCGGCCCTCCACTGGGAACAAAGTGATCACTGTTGCATCTCATTCAACCTATGTTTTCCTCAAAATGAAAGATGATAGGTGTTTATTTGGATTTCAATAGAGGCAGATTCAGAGCCATCAACTTATTCTTGAAGACGTTGACTGGCTGGTTCCTTAAGTCATCTGTCCTCTGTGGATCAAATGTATGAGCTTTTTCTTTTCGTATTAAACCATGCGATCTCGTTGTATGTTCGGTTTCCAAAAAGCCGGCTTCTGCGGTCAGGCTACCTCCTTATCTGAGCAGACTTTTCTGCAGCACAGAACTAAAGCTTGGTTGGATGCCAGGTTGCATCCTACTTCAGTCAATCTGAGAGAGTTTTGTGGTTATCAATGATAAGTTTTCAAGAAGCTAGCAAAGGGCTAAGTATAATTCCTCTATTGAGTAAAAAGATCATAGAATCTAAAAAGCCTGCCCTTTTTTACAGTATGGTACAAGAAAAAAGTTGAAAAAAGACACTGCTGTTGTATCGCTTGTCGATGCTAATGGGATTAAATCCTTTGACAACCGCTCCAATGCTGAAATTCTTGCAGATCATTTTTCTAGTGTTTATTTTGAACCTGATGATTCTAGCTTCCCATGCTCCACTGTTGGGTGTACTTTTCCTGCTATGCCGGATTCTTTATGGTTTTCTAGGAGTGAGATTTATGAGCTGTTAACTAAATGGAAAAAGTCCTCTAGCCTTAATCCTGATGGTATCCCATTTCTTTTCATCCAAAAAGTTGCTCAAAATATCTCCTTTCCTCTGGAATTCATTTACAACTACAGCTTTATGCACTCAGATGTGCCCCTTCGATGGAAGCACTCCTTTGTTGTCCCTATATTGAAAAAACCTCCTTCATACGACCCAAAAAACTTTCGCCCAATCAGTCTTACATCGCTATTTGCTCGTGTCTTTGAGAAAATACTGAAGAGAAGAATTGTTCAGCACTTAGATGAACATTCTATAATCCCCAAGGAGCAACATGGTTTTGTCAGAGGAAAGTCTACCGAGACTCAGCTGCTAGAGTGCTTAAATGATTGGACGACTTCTTTAGATAAACGTGTGCCTGTAGATGTTATTTACTTTGATTTCGAAAAAGCATTTGATAAAGTTTCTCATTCCAAGCTATTGTTCAAGCTTCAAGAAATTGGCCTTCACCATAGAATAGTGAGCTGGCTCGGAGCTTACCTGAAAGGTCGGTCATATCAAGTGGTTGTCAATGGGTGCTTTTCGACATCCAGGCCTGTTCCCAGTGGTGTGCCACAGGGTAGTGTATTATCCCCCATACTTTTCAATATTTATACTCGTGATATTCCCCAAGTCGTTCAGCCACTAGATGTTACTTGTAAAATGTTTGCGGATGATCTGAAATTATACACAAGTCTTACGTCAGCTTCTAGCGCACTGACTCTTCAAACAGCTATCGATTCCCTGTGTCGTTGGTCCCTCGCTTGGAGCTTACCAATATCGGCTAGTAAAACCAAAGTGCTTCATATTGGGGGAAATAATGAAGGTGCGAAATATCACCTAAACGACAATGAGTTGGCTCCTGTTACTGAAGTCAAAGATTTAGGTTTTCTGTATAATGACAAACTAGATTTCACGCAGCATTGCAGGACGATTAAGAATAAGGCCACACTTCATGTACTCAATCTTTTTAGATGCTTGACCACCAAGAATCCTAAGGTTCTATTGAATGCGTATAAGACTTTTGTCAGGCCCATCGATCGTGTTTAAAATCTGTGAAGAAAACGATAGGTGGCTTTCGCAGGGAGTTCAGAATAGTTTCACTAGAAAGCTCATGATACGTCTGACCGGTTGGACTACCCGCGCTATCCCTCATAGTATCGAAAGAATAAAATCTTAGGACTCTCCACCTTAAGAGGAGGAAAGAAGACGAACGACTTAATATGGCTCACAGAATAATAAATGGTAACTATCAACTTAGAAAACGATTTTTTTTTCCAAATCACCACCGTCTAACACACCGTGGATCGAAATAAAATAGTGCTTCCATTAGCTAAAACGTCAGTGAGAGCTAATTTCTTCGTCACAGAGCGGGTTCGCAATACCAAAAGTTGAGAAGGCTCCTACTTTCCAAGTAATGTAGACTACTGAATACATTGGTACTGCCTTTCTCATCATGTTATCGTTCTTTTTTCTTTCTCCTTCTTTCCGCACATTGTATGTTTACTTTTCCTTTACGTGGCGTTTTAATTGTTGCTTTACTGTTGATACATGTCTGTGGCATGTAATAAACATCACAATCAACATACACATCCACGTGTGTTGACTGAGTTGTCCGAACCTGCCGTAGTACTTGCGCTTTATTGCAACTGGCTGGCAAATAACTGCTAGCGTGCAAATCCATAATACTTGCCAGCATCGAAATTGAAGCGCTCAACGGGTTCTTATGGAATCGACCATACAGCGCGGCGGTCACGCACCGATCGCTAGTCAAGACGCGGCTCTGGCACAGCGTAGTTGGATCGATCCGCCTCTTATATGGGTGATCGCCCTCCAAGAGGACTTCGACCCCTTCCATGGCGCATTTTAGAGGTGGTTTTGGAATTAAAGACATTTCCTAAATCTTTGATTGGCTGGGCATGTTTGACGCTAATGACAAGTAGTTGAAACCCTGCTGGACTTTTGGCTTTAAGCGGCTTTGAGTGATAAGTACATAAAATAATGAATCAATACAATACACAGATCAGTAAATTTAATGAGCCATACTAGCCAGGGGTACAACTTGTGATATTCTGACCGAACAGACGTGGAATAACAACGAAAAACGCTAATTAGTCAGAACGACCTGCAATGGATATCCACTAACTAAAAGCGCTTCGTCTGTCGTCTGTCGTCTGTCTGTCTGTCGTCTGTCTGTGTGTCTTCACAAGATTCCTAACTCCTCGGATCCGCCTGGAGGGCCCGGGTCGAGTGTGGATGGTGGGCAGGGTCCCACGTAATACAAAACACACATCCAGCTAAGCGGAGCCCCCGCCCACAGAGGCGTGGCGTGCGTAGAAATGAATTGTAGCCCCAAGACCAAGGATTTCAAATTTCAGTAGAAAAGGCGACCCTCGAAACTGGGCCAAAAGTGGGTTAAGGTGTGCATTGGTAAGTAACATCGAATTCGGAAAACCCACCCCCGTGGGCGGGGCGTTCTCTAAAAAAGCAGTGCTTTATAAAAAATTCCATAACTCGGTTTGGGAGAAAGCCTACAGGAAGAAAACAATTCGCGTGTAGGGAGCAATGCTAAGGTGTTCCCGATACACGACGTGGGCGAGGCCTGCCAGAATGGGCGGGGCGCGCTCTGAAGTGTAAGGCGCTTTTCTACAAGCCCCATAATTCGGGTCGGGAAGTCCTAAAGAGCCGGAAAAAGGGTGGATAGAGGTTGGTGGAGGAGTGGAGGTTAACCGTCCATTGTGGCGGGGCCTGACCCAAAGTGGGCGGAGTTTGCGACGAGAATTTATAACTCTGGTCCATGAGGCTCCGGAGACCTGGGAAAAGGTGATAGAGGTGAGTGGAGGAGTGGAAGTTAACTTGTCATTGGTGGGCGGGCCTGACCAAAGTGGGCGAGTTGCAAACGAAAATTTATAACTCGGCTCCATGAGGCTCCGCGAAGACCTGGGAAAAGGTGGATAGAGGTTGAGTGGAGGAGTGGAGGTTAACTGTCATTGGTGGGCGGGTGACCTGACCGAATAGTGGGAGGAGTTTGTGACGCGAATTTATAATCGGTTCCATAAGCTCCGGAGACCTGGAAAAGGTGGATAGAGGTGAGTGGAGGAGTGGAAGTTAACTGTCACTGGTGGGCGGACGCTTGCCAAAGTGGGTGGATTTGCGGCGACACTTCAAAACTCGTTCAGAAGGTCTGAGAGAGTGGGGAACAAAGAAGAGTATAGTTGGGTGGGAAGTGAGTCAGCGGCAATGGTAGGCGGCTTGGCATAAAGTGGGCGGAGTTTGCGCCGAAAATCAAAACTCGGCTAAGAAGTCAGAGGCTGGAAAAAAGGGATGTAGAGGTGGCGAAGGAAAGGCGGTCAAGTGCTATTGGTGGGTAGAGCCCGCACGGCGTGCGGAGTTTGCCGAAAAGTGTCGCGTGATTTGTTCCAAGAGGTCCCCAGAGACCGGTGAAAAAGGGGTAGAGGTCGGTGAAAAGAAGGGACCACATGCTTTGGTGGCAGGGCACCACCGAAGTAGACAGCAGTTCGCACACAAAGATTTATTGTCCGGGCCGAGGACGAGAAAAGAGGAGATAAATGTTGACGAAGAAATGAGACGGATAGAATTTGTGCGGAGAACTCAGATATTCGTATTGTATCAAGCAAATTTTGAAAATTTTCCGTCGGCACCACCCAAAATTTGCATAAGATCTGTGTTTGCGGCCAATGCGTGCGCGCGCACAACTGGTTATATTTTATCGTTCCTTGTACACATTGTCATCCCTAAGGTCCGTACCTACTTTTTACCCTAGCTGCGTTTCATAATTAATAATAAGGTCACCCGTACAAAATATTGATTTCCGGAACAAGCAGTCAACTGGTTTTTTTCCTACTATCACCAGTGATGAATTCCCCACCATGAATAACCACCTGATATCGCAATTTTTGGCTGGAACAGCTCTTCTTCTGAAACTTTTTTTTATAAATTTGTTTCGGTTTTTGCACCGTTTCATAATTTAAGTCACCTGGAAAAACAATTACCTCAGATTAATGATAGATAAAAAACGGACGTGATAACTATAGTTCTCCCCAAGGGCAAACACGGAATAGCCTCCGTGGCCTACTGGAATCAAGATTCCGAAGGCAGATGACGTCGATGTTACTATTCGTGCTTGCATGTTGCTGCCTTCAGCACTTTTTTTGTGAAAGTTCTTTGCTGGCGTTTATCCGCAAATAATCCTTCATGACGAAGATGCCCTAAAAATATGTCTGTTGTCTCCGCTAATTGTTTATTTCTCAGAGTTTCGAGAGAAATGTTGTCTTGTGGTTGAGTGTCCTAGATGGGTCATGTGCTGTTCTGCATGGACTTAGTTGGGACTACACCACGGACTTCTTCAGCTCAGGAAGTCAGATGTTTTGAAGGGCTCATGCTATATTTGAGTTCCACTATGCAGTTTCATGAAAGCGAAATTTTAACACACATCATTGCAAAAACACTACACCCTCCACATATCCTTAGCTAAAATTTGCAAAGTGCTGAAGTGATATCGGCCATCTTCGGACAGTCGATTGCAGAAGTCGTTTATATATTTAGGATTGTCCGTTTAACGCAGTTCTGTCCGGAAAAACACCGTGTTTCAGAAATTATATTGGCTGGGGTGTTGCGATGCAGCGTGCCTCAACCTTCGGTCAATCTTCTCTCTGCTGAGTTCACCTTTTGCGGGTTGAGTTGTGCTATGTCGTAATGACTCATAAGCTTTGCTACCATCTTCTTCGCTTCCTGCAATGTGGCGCATCTTTCCACCGCTCCGTAGTTCATATTTTTCAACGATATAACATGTAACTTACGCGCGACGGACTGATTTCAAGAAGGAATCTTATTTGAACAGGCGCCTCCATAACTCTTCGCCTCTAATCATCCATAGAGACCTTGAGGGTTCGGAAGTTGGGCAATATGTTTGGAACGTAGAAGCTTCCCAACTTTTTTTGAGTAGAGCTCGAACTGTTCCGACAATGCTTTGGAAAGACCTGATTCGTGCAGGAGCACCATGAAAGCGTAAACTTTACTTTTTCATCGAAAGAAGGATATACGATAAAGGATAATAAAGGATAAATGCATTGCCGTTGATCACATCCCTTTTGGATGCGGCACGCATTCTACTTCATTTGTACATTGTCGCAAGTGGCTTTTGCATGGCGGATGTGCTAAACAATGATTTGCGGGGGCAGCCGATGTACAAGTCTAGGTGTTTTTTATCCTCCCAGACAGTCTGTTACCCATTAACCGACTCCGGGGGGATGGAGGCTTTGTTGGCCCGGGCGACTCACGACCGCAGGATGTTGATCCTGACCGCTCGCGTGGTGCGCGCGGCCACTTGTCACTACAACACTTACGGCCAAATAATAAATAACAATACGACTACATCTGCATAAATTCAGCTAATGGTGTGTTTGTAACAAATTTTAGCGGACAGATTAGTTTTTTTCTGGTAATGTAGTATCATTTTCCACAGGTGACGTTATGCTATGAAACGGTGCAGAACCGAACATAATTTATAAAAAGGTAAGAAAGAAATGCTGCCCGCGAAATTATGATCCAGGGGTTTTTTTCATAGTGAGGCAATCCATGCTGGTAAAACTAAAATTACCAGTCTCTGCTTGTTTCGGAATGCAAAAATTTAGGATGACTATTAATTATGACAACGCACTCTATTTAAATCTTCATATACACAAAAAGAAAAACAGTAATGAAACACATAAAACCAGTTCGATTAGTATATAATGTTATCCAGTCAAGTAAAGGAAGAAATCATGCGGGTTTTTCCTGTTATTTAACTCTATGTATGTCACGTAGAGAGCCGCATGGCTTTCTGTCTGACTTTCGACAGGCACCAGTATGGTCGACGGTCTGTTTGATTGAAAACGCTGCCATTAAACCAGAGTAACCACATCGATTTATTTATGTGGACTTGTCTAACGCTTTCGATAAGGTTAACTTGCAAAAATTATTCAATAAGCTGGAGTCCCCTCGGAATTGGTCAGATTCTGTTGAAGAGGTTTGAATCCCTAATTTTATCTGATAGCTATGACAAGTGGAATGTGGGGAGAGAGTTCTCTAGCCGGCGTAGTTGCACAAGCGTGTGCTGTCAAAGGTGAAGTGTCTCTCCTTGCTTTCCTTATCTACACTAGGCTTACCCCGCTATTCCTCAAGACATCGCAGGACATCAGATTGTCAGCTTTATGCAAACGATATAAAAAATATATGAGATATACAATGCAGCTAACTGTAACGTAGTTCAATCTGCACTCAGACGTTCTCTCGATAACATAAAGGAATCTTCCACGGACCATGGAGTGGGTGGGACCGGAAGTGGTTTTGCGACGAAATGCATGGTAGGAACGGATCCTCGTTCATGGGAAGGTTCGAAGTGAATCCTGTTCACGTTCGTGCGTTCGACACGTGGATCCGTACCTGCCATGCATTTCGTCACAAAAACTTCCGGTCCCGCCCACTGGTCCATGGTTTGTGGAGGATTCCTTTAGCTGGGCTTTGGAGTGCGACCTTGATTTAACCCGGCATAGACCGTTGTCCTTCATTTGTGCGAACACCCTTCACTGGCGACTATGAAATCAACAATGTCATCTTGAAGAAGTACGAAACAGCTAAGGATCTTGGCATTCTTATTGATTCCAGACGAACATCCTCTGAACACATCGACCAATTTGTGAACAAGGCTTATGCAGCTCTTTTGCTCTTTTCCGCTGCACGCAGATTACAGATATTAGTATTCTATTACGACTGTACAAAACCTACGTGCTGCCACATCTAGAATACTGCTCCCAGGTTTGGAATCGAATCCATAAGAAGCATGTCCTAAGACTAGAAAAGGTGCAGCAAGATCCATAAGATTGCTATTACACCGAGCATATCCAGGATGACGACAGATGTCTTGGAATATGTTACCAAGTTACAGAGAACGTCTGAGACACTTGGGTTTGAAGACAAAACATCGACGAGCTACTGCTGATCTTGTAATCTGTTTTGGACTTTCACGGATGGAAATTAGGCTACCTGCTAATATTGGGTTTTTAGGCCTAGAAGTGAAAGGACAGGTGGTTTTAACATGCATTGTGCTACCATCGGTCTCAATTGCATAATTTTGCTCTACATATACCGTGGGGCAAGATGTCTGCAACATTTGCCAACTCAAGTGCTAACGGTTAAAGATGGTCGAAGTTTTAGAGTGAAATTGGCAAAAGTGGACCTGTTGCAGTTGTAGAGTTTGGCTGATTCTTGTTAGTTTCTCTAATGCTGTCAGTATTTTAGCACACGAATCTTACAACCTCGTTGAGTTGCAGCTGCTCTTGCAGCCGGTTGTGTTTCTTGAGGACTAGGGGTCCATTTGTGGTGGTGAAAGGTGGACCGACGAGCGTTGGCGGAAACCCACAGGATGATTGTGTGGTGACTTCTTTCTGAGCTGACTGCGATTTTTCCTTTTATGTTAGCGGGGCTGAGATACTGTCAAGAGTGATAATTTGGACTGATCTCGCGGCTAGTTTGTCTTCATTAGCTTCGCTTCTCATGCCAAGTGGTTTTCATTGAATCCCATATCAGCTATATTTCAGGAGTGCAGTTTTTCCCTTCTCGTGGCTTGCGGTCCTCCATTGCTTGTCCTTCCCTTGAATTAGTTACGGCAGGGAATCAATGCAGCATTTTGTATATACAGGGGGGGGGGGGCAAAAAAAGAGGGCCACTCTCAACTCACATTCAAACAAAATTAACTGGCACTTTGCCGGAACGCAAACCGAATGAGCTCGTTTTGGCATCCTAAAGAGGCACGAATCTAACTCTATCAAATACAATTACATTTAGGGGTTCTACACCGACGACATCAAGAAGATTTGCCCACAGGAACTGGTTCGTTGGTAATGAGATCAACAATGTCGTCGAGAAACTGGCATGGACCGATTACAACGTCTGTCAAACGCTGGTCCCAAAAGCCCATGTTGCATGGTCAGCCCTAGTGTCGCTTTCACCTGACCGTTATGCCGATTGAAGAATTAAGGCAGTAGGCTTCTCAGCGACTTATGGTATGGCCTTTTGGAGTTCGAACGAGGAACGGTAATAAGCAGCGAAAGGTGGGCCTGATCCGCTCAATGGGAAACCTAAAGGTATTTCAGGCTGTATATCACTCCCAGTATCTAGCGGCCATCCTTGCGACGAAAAGTTTCGATAATATGCGCCTGGGCAAGAGACAGTTTTTTGCCCCCCCTGTATACAGTTGTGTGATTGTGACCTTCGTCTCCGGTGGGTATCTTGCAGCTTACCTACTTTTGCCGATGTCTACGAGGGTGGCCGGTTAAGCCCGTGTTCGGGTCTCGGCAAGCTCTAGACCCCACCCAACAGGGAATGGGGCGTTTCTTGGCAGTGGATGCGGTTCCCTGTGTCACGCAGCATTTCTGCTGGCTTAGATGTGGTCATGGCACTACAAAATTCGAATTTGACGTTAAATCTATCGGTAGCTTCTCTACGTCCTATCAGTTCCACAGTCTGAGTCGTTCTAGCTCTTACCTATGTATTTGCTGTGTGGGACGTACTCTTGCTACACAGCTAATGTGGACTGCTTGGTCATGGCCTCTTCTTTTCCGTTCTTTGTTTCCAATTGCTGTAGTTTTTTTTTCTTTCGATTTTGAAGTTCTGTTTTTTTTTTAACTTTTTTTTCGCAATTCCATGTTGTTGGTTTTTGGTAAGTTTTTTTAATTTCTCTCCCCTATAACTTGTTTATGTCTGTGTTGTTCTCGACTTTCTTATCTGGTGATGTGGGCAACGCTTTGAGCGTAAAGAAGAAATGAACTGAAGATCATCGTTGGCTCAGCCCTCCTCCTCTAACATTAAAATATGGGACCATTCTATGGGCACTTATGTTTGCAGCTTCACCAAGGTCTCTCCAAGAAATACTAGCAAAAACTTTCTGAAAAAAGAATCAGGCCGTGCGCGAAAAAATGTGTGTAATGTTGTCCGGGGGTTATATATATTATATATCCGCGCCGATCGCGACATTGGGCTTGCGAATGCGCGGGATATGTGCGCCCTCGCATTGTCGTCAATGTGCTCAATGTTATGCCCCCGGATAGACCACTGGATTACCTGCTTGGATGAGTTGTGTACCAGCAACTTGCGAAGGTTCTCGATATGCTGTTCACTCAGCCTGAAGGAAGGATAACAAGGGCGCAAGGCCTTGCCAAAGCTCGCGAACAGCAGTTTTGTGAGTGGCACTCTACCACCGGCGCGCTATTCAGGCGGCCCGGTGTTTTGACCTTCTCGTACACTGTGCTCTTTCGCGTATTCTCGTTNTCTGCACGCTGTGTCTCTCCGCAGTACTACGGCGGATGAGGGGTAGGAGATGGCAGCGAGCCGTTCATGGTTGGATCCAAATTCACTAAGCGGATTTCTAAAATTGCAAAAAAATCCAGAAAATTTCCAAAGTTTTCATACATGTAGCCTTCACAAGTAGTACCCACTTGACATCCCATTCAAATTTCCAAGATGCCCTTCTGGAGGTTGATCAAGCACCGATTAGAACCGTCGTAACACCAAGTTGGTTCAATAAGTCAACTTTTCGCTGTGCCGGGTAGGGGGTGGAGACCTCATCTCTGAAAATATCATGCAGCTTTCACATTCTGTTCTAACATTGCTATTTCTCATAGACGAGCCAAACCTGTACTCGGAGTATCGATGTTCATGTGGCGATGTTTGACAAGAATCTGTCGTGCAGCAGACTAGTTGTTACTAGGCGGCAAGGCTTTGGTGGGAGAGTATGGCTGGACTGAGACACCTACATCCAACCTCAGGAAGGTTAAAAAAATTGACGTTTCGGTCTCATGTGCTCTTTGCTTTGTGCCCGCACTCGCTACAAAAACCATCTGACATCATTATGTCACAGTTTCTTCCATAGCTATCCTATCCATGGTAGATCTCGATGGATGGATAAACAAGTTCGATTTTTTCTTATCGAGCTCGACCAATACTCGTGCCATCATCTACAGGGTGGCCGAAAAGTATAGGACGCGGCTTTGACCGCTTGCTGGCACTGAGCCGTGGCGTATTTTCAGAGTGTTTCAGAACTATTCAAAAGCTTCGAAACTATGTAAGAAGCACCCATAAGTCGTTGGTCCAAAGTCCATCTGAACTCTCGACATGAAGATTTTTTACATCGACCCATTACCAAGAGGGTGCCCAATGACGGTCTCTGAAATTGCAACTTCGGAAAGCGACTCGATATTCCCTCTTCTACTCTTTGTGAACATGTTCGGCGCTCTCAAGGTTCAAACACATACATTCAGAGGATTGGGGCAATCACTAGAAGAGGATGGCTCAAAACGATGAAGCCGCGTGAGTCACATCGCCTTTGATCTCAGGATCTGCCACCACTCTTCCAGAACATCTTGGTATGCAATCATTATTTGAAGGGGTTACCGACTCTTTCTGTGCTGGTTTTTATTGGAGCAACCCGAATACGTTCAACTGATAAAATGCAAAAAGGTTCTGCACGAGCTCGAGGTGCGCCGCATCTCTCTTACGGATTAGGTCAATGAGGAAATTTTTAAGCTAAAGTTCTTTGCGACCACCAAAGTCAGAGGCAGTCATTGCCAGAAAGTGAGAGCAAGTCTCCGAGATTATACGTCTAAAGTTTATAAACGGACTTTCTCACCAGGTGTCGTTTGTGAAGGGTAAAATCCAAAAGTGCAACTCCTTGAGTTTTACTTTCACAATTTTAAAATTAACTTCGCAATTCTCTGCAAAACCTAAAGAGTATTGTACAATGTGTTCTGGATTTACTGAGCATTTGCTCGATGATCTTTTGCTCTTCATGAATCTGGCTCCTCTGATACGCCGTTCAATCTACCGAATCCATCCCTGGACCTGCTCACTTCCGGCCACTGGAGCAAGGAATTGTACCTTTCTTCCCTCCCTCCACTAGAACGATGATTCCTCTGATGGAGAATGTTGTAGAGTACTAAAGCTCAATAACGCTTCGTCCAGCTCGTTGGTGCTGTGAACAGTTGCGCTACAGGATTAGGTGCATCGCCGTTGGTAACCTGCGGCCCTGCTTGATTTTGTCTGAACGTCAAAGTCCAATCCCTCAAACAGAAGATCTCAATTCAAGCACCTTTGCAACAAGTGATAACTAAGCTTAGCTTTATCTTTTCCCCGTGTTGATC
Organism: Ostertagia ostertagi; assembly: GCA_036418205.1. Classification (NCBI taxonomy): domain Eukaryota; kingdom Metazoa; phylum Nematoda; class Chromadorea; order Rhabditida; family Trichostrongylidae; genus Ostertagia; species Ostertagia ostertagi. Next base: position 37,041 of record MU869051.1, read on the forward strand.
CGGTTTCCTGGTGGAACTTCTTTTTCGTTGGCTTTTACCACACAAACATGGGCGTCCTAATACTTTTCGGCTCACCCTGTAATACGCCACCACCGTCCAAAATGCTCGAATAGCTTCTTAATAATCTTCTTCTTCGAGCGTGGGCGGCGCATGAGACGACAAGGCGGCCCATGCTGCGGAACCAATTTCTTTGTCAAAGAGTACCTGAAGTCCTTCACAGTTCCTAATTGTAATGGTGACTGGCTTTTGCAAGGAAATGACCTCCGCCTGGTAAAATTCTCTAGTTCTGAGTAGCTCCCACTGCCACGAATCGACGCTGAAGAAGCCAACTTGAACCTTCTGATAATCGTCCACAGACAAAAAGTTCGAATTTCGAGGCGCGTCACCGTCCTGAGGACATTTTCCAGGACATCGACGCGCACATGCTCTCGGATTCGAGGTTCTCACTGAGGTTAATCAATTCGCTTAGACTTCGCACATCTGAACTTTAGCCACACATAAATGGCCACCGACTCTACTACACAACCTAGATATTTGCCATACCTTCTGCTCATAGTTTGAAACTTTGACATCTGTTCCTAGCAAGGTGTATCGTCAACAGAATCGTCCGATTCACCGCTCTACACCGGTGTGGCCGCGATGTCCGCAAGTGTCAATGGACGAGGTTCTGTGATCGTCATCTGAACTTGAATGTTACATAGGACAGTGAAACAAGCTCGTCCCTTTCAGATCACTTCATCCATGCTGCTCCAACCGTCAAACTCAAAAAGTCCCGCGCTGTTCGAAAATTGCCGCGCAAAGCGCGGCGCCACGACCTGAGATCTGTTGAACCGTTCGCCTGACCGTCCAAACAGAAATAGTCTGCTGTCCTCTAACCCGCCTGTGCTCCAACACTTTCGCGCGGAAGACACTGCAAGTGAGTATATTAGGGGTGTGCTCGTCCAATTGTGCGGCGATCTTCATTGGCATTAGAGCCGCGCAAGCCGTAATTTCAACATCCTGCTTAGGCCGGGCAACTATCGCGCAACATTTTCCGCATCCGTTCCTCTGGCTTGCAGACGCAAGCAAAGAAAGCCTCCACGCCTTTTATCTCCTTAAACTACCGAGGTTTCGGAGACAACAAATTTACGAGACCCATCAAATTACTGAAATCCTACAATGATGATGCGGACCCAGTTTCCGCCACAGCAACATTGGCTATGCGACCTTGCGCTCTCCATTCAAAAAAAACCTTTATAAAACAAAACAATAAAATTGGGTTTCGTTTCGCTCCTTCCTCAGACCGAACCTTATTATTTCGTACCAATCCCCCGAGCTCAAATCAGTGAGTTGGGATTTGGCGAAATAAAGACATCAGGAAAGACAAATAAATCCTTGAGTAGACGTACAAAAATTATCATCGCAGAGGAGCATTCAAATGAATTTAAATCGCTATATTTACTAGTGATTATTAAATTGACATATACTTAAAACTTTTATTAAATTAAAATAACAAAATGTGGAATATGTTTTGAACCGTCCACTGAATTAAACATAAGCTATTGCATTTGAGTATCCTTTAACATAGTTTAATAACATTTTAATAATTATTCAGCCAATTGAAATTTATACGCATAATAAACTTCAATTTTATAAATAACTTCACTATATTACGATATAAATAAATTCTCATATAACCAATTTCCTAGTAAACCACTTCGTGTAAAACTCCGTTAGTTATCAGTAAAATGTGTTCAAATACGATACAAGTGTTAGCTATTACTGAAGTGCTTTTCAGTGTATATAACGGAGCTTTCATTCATTTTTAAGAGATATTGTGTGCCCATTATATGCTGAACCTAATAACCTTGAACTGAAAGTCATCCCGTCCTTGTTGTATAAATCTAGCATAACTTAATTATTATTATACTTGTCGTTTAAATCCACAGATTAATTTACTGTTAGATGTTTCAACTTAGATGTTTTTCTTTAAATTCAAGTGTATTCATATACCACTATCTGCTAGTTGCATGTCAATGTTCATCTTCGTTTGTTAGTATCCACTTAGCAACACTCATCCATATAAATCTGTATGGGATAAGACTTTATTTAATTTAACTTATACTTAATTGCATAATTGTAATTCTTGACCTGAGAGGGTATAGATCAGCTACACCTAGGGACTGAAAATTACCTCCTTGTCGGTAATCCTTATTTTTTGTTTTGAATAATGTTGCCCAAAAATCGTACAATAACTTTTTAACCCAATATTCTGTGAAGTAAATATCAAGTATCACAGTTATAGTATCTAAATAGCTACTACTTGTTGATTCACCACTTGTATAAAGAATATACGCCGTTAGTTGCGAACAAGCGTTTTATCAGCATTCTAAAAACAAATATTTAAGAGATGTTTTATGTCTTATAATATGACAATATGTTCCACATTATTAAACATGTCTGTGAAATCTGCTGTTAAAATTTTTAGATTTTTCCATCGTGCGAGGGTGTTTTGTTAGAATCTTGACTTATATTTATAGTGCTAAATTGATCAATATTTTTGATAGTTCTATTACTGTTTTTTATTACTTTAATATAATTAACGAAGTGATTCCATTTAGTGCGTGAAATAATTTGCATTTCCCTGGCCAAGCGTTTGATGCCCTACTTTTATGTGCACCTGTAATTATATCTAAATCTTAATAGGGTTTTTATGCAAAGTTTAGGTAAAGCATAATATGATGGTAATCTCGCATCTATAAACTGTGTTTATATACTTAATTTCTCACACAAGAATTTGTCGTTTCAATATCAACGAGTACTTTTGTACAATTGTACTGGTTCATATGTATTATTGGTACCAGTCTCTTCTTAAACAGAAGAGGCTGTTGATAAATATCATAGTAAATCCCATATCTTTCATTATGGTTAAGTAAATTAAGAACTTTTGCAAACTAAGCCGTATAATTACTTCTTACTTAATCCCAGGGGAAAAACACATAACTGTTTTGTATATCGTTTTATTATTTCGTATGTATGTTACTCGCCCCTTATTTTGGATGTTATTCCTCTTTTGTTAATCATCGGCTTTATATTTATCTATGGTAAATGCTGGTAGATATTGTTTGCAAAGATCTACTTTTACAGTATCCAACTTTATACTCTGTTTTTTTGAAATAAGAAATAGCTTTGTTAACCTGTGTCTTCACATATTTGCTTGACTTCTGTCTGGTTATGCCAATGTCAATTCTATATTAAGTCCCTTTGCCTCATAAATTCTTTGAGCTTCTCTTCTTTTTATTAGTTCAGTCTCCCGTTTCACTAAATATGTCCATTAGTTTTCACTTAACATACTTTTTTGTAGCTGTAAATCCTACAATACAAATCCAGTTTCTATTTTATTTATCTCCCTAATTTTCGATTAGTGAGATCTTTCAGTACCCTGTTATAATTGTATAATTCTACATCATACTGATTGTTGTATTTTATATACTATTCGGATAGGTGCTATATTCAAGCTGGAAATTGCTTTTTTACTTCTTACTCAATAAGTTTTCTTCAACATGTTTGAGTTAATATTTCTGTTTAAGGTATTCTCCGTTAAAACCTCTTTTAAGCTAAACTTCTATAATTGTGATAAGTTCTTCTTTGACTTGACATCACTGTGTCACAATGAAAATGAGCTTATTAGCAAATATGAGGTATCTTGTTTTGTTATTACTGTTTGCAGAAAATCTTACTGGACTTGGATATGATTTACTATTTTTGTCAATTTTCTTTTCTCGTAAGACATCTCTATGAGTAACCTGTAGTTAATTGCAATCAGCTTAAACTCTCTTATATTTATTCTCACCAATCTGTTTGACATCTCTATCCCTTTGTTCTTTCTTTGGCGTCTTGTTCCTGCTGTTATTTCTTTCTTTGTTATTTTTATGAAGAAAATAGGGATTGGTTTCCCTTTATATAAAAAATGATATATACCACGTTTGTTATGTTTCCGTAACCTTTGAGTGTGTCGTTTAAAAACGAAAGGGATACACCCCTCGCCTCTTACATACTCATCAACCAGACTTATCGTTTTCAGGTAAACGTAAAATCATGCAATGTGATCACAACCAGCCCCGATCATCGCACAACCGCCTCCCAGGGCGCGTACAATTCAATCCTTCCCCCAGGAAATAACATCCCCACTCACTCTAAATTCAGATCCTCTGGGACAAAAAAGGGTTGATATAGCACCCCTAGCATACCTCTGTTTTCTACTGCCAGTACAGTTACAGAGCGAGACGTACTACCCTCCACCGATGAAGCACTCTTGCCCCTGAGGGTCCGCGCTGCTCTAACTGTCTGGCAGTAGCAAACATAACAGAGGATGGAACGAGTCCTAGACGAACCCTTTTTGTTCCCAGAGATTGAATCAGAGTAGAATACAAATATGGGGGCAAGGAATTGAATACCTGCCGACAAACACCATACGGTCTCGGACAAACTTGAACTCATACGGCCCTTTTAAACCCGCCTCGATTTGACCTCTCTCTGCTAACAAAGCCTTCATATTACTCCGCTTCTTCACTGTCACCTCACACATTTGCCACAATACATCATTGTTCATCGACATACGAAGCTCTCCTCCTGCCCTCGAGCTTATCTAAGAGCTCTCACCTGCTGATTGGATTGAAAGCTCGAGCCAGCACGATTTCTCTAATACTCTAGACATGCTCCGCCTTTCTCGCAGAGAACATAGGGAGAGTTTCAAGGTAATTACCAACAATCTCCAATTGTCCGCGACTACCGCTGAGAGTGGCGGCCGTCGAGGCTGCGCGAAAATCTCTTAGCGTTTAGGGCGCAATCTACGGCGATACAGTGCAGGACGGGTTTCCTATTCTACACATCCGATCTCCTTCCACTTACACTCCCACAATGGATGTATTATGATAGTTTATTCGTGACAACTATAACAAACATATTCTATTTCTCAAGGGAAAAGTATTCCCTTTCTGGTCTAAACATCCTACTTCATTGATCGATGTCAAATAATTCGTTTCCTCTCTTTCTTTCTCTCAGTACTCCCGTTCTCATGCGATAATTTTTCTGACAATTATTATTTTTCTTTATTGCTAATGAAACAACTGTACCTATGCTAGCCTTCCGGCTTAAATGATGTCTTGAATATTCGGCAATTTCTCATGACCTCTCTTTAATAGTAATGCAGAACGCCATATAACGTTACTGTCGTTTCAGTGGTTACTCCCCACTGCTACCATGGTGACGCCCTCTAATTCGGCGATGTTCTTCAACAGATAGATATGGGATTTTGCGTGAGTTTGGTTCCATAACAGAAAAATAGGAACCTTGGTATGATTGTGTTGCAATGGTTACCATTTTGTTTTGTTGCGGTTAGAGCTTTCATCGAGCTAACGGATTCTCCAGTTGACAACGATATTTGCAATTTATAATGCGCAATAAATCAATGAATAGTGGTGCCAGTTAAGGGATGATCATAGTCACAACAGCCAAATCTTTGACCCAGTACTTGCCGCCTGTCCTCTATTTGCACGGCAGTCTTTCCGACAAAACAACCACCGATAATCCGGAGGGTGATGGTAACGAACTCTGAAATACGTACCTCTTTGCGAAGAAGATCCATTGTATGCAAGGAGCGGTGAGTACGGACTGTGATTCGGTTTTTTAGCACTGACTATGAGTAAGGCTGATGCGGAAACCTTCTGTAATTCTGAGCTTAAAAATTGTTGAGCCCTGATGCTTTCTGATGGGAGAACAGAAGCCATGTCACTCTGAACCCTGAACGATTTTTGATCAATTTTAGGGAGTTCTCGATTAATGCCAAGCTGTCCCCGTATCGATCACTCATTCAAGTCAAATTAGAATCCCTGTGTGGACATTTTCTTGAATTAAGGCATCACGTAAAACTTTGATTCTAACTCGACCTTAAAGAGGGCCATGTGTGTTTCTATCAACTTAAGGTACCTACTGAGTTTTGCTCTAATAATAATCGGAAAACGAACAGTTTCTATTCTTATGGTTTGACCAAGTAGGATCTTTATGTCGGAGCATTTAGTTCGGTCAAGAATTTCAAACAGATCCTGCAAGGATCATGACATATTACAATGACCTTCAACCTGATCACCTGTCGCCCCGTTATCGTCGGATTTACTCGAGCGGGCGCCCAGCAACGTCTTCCATTCATCCAAGTCTCTGCTAGATGGTCCATGGATCCTCCCTTGCTAGGAGGGACACGCAAACCCGTTCATTCCTTTCGTTCAGAGCGTTCGTGAAGAAGTCGACCACTGGGGCCGGCGTCGTCCAGGTGTTCGTTGACATGCTGAGGGATTCCAGTCGGTAAACGCTCTGCTCCACACCGGTCAGCGAAAATCGCGATGACGTTGGACCAGAGCGGTACCCGACTATTAATTATTGTAGACGTAAGACTATAATTACTATACCTAATCTCACAAAAATAAGAATGCGAGTTTATCAAGGCTAATTAGCTCTCAGATTTCGCGATTCCAATGGCGATCGCATTCGCAAGTGGGGCGTGTTGTTAGTGTTCCGTATGGTGCCCCACCCCACTTGCGATTCTTCCTATCGCACCTGCAATCGCAAAGTCTGGCATCATTCCTTAAAAATGTATGAAAATCCGAATTAAATACATATTGCTTTCAGTCATTGTTTATGCTCAATTCAGAACCCTGGACGTGTGAAATTGGCAGAATCGATGATCCAGTTCAAAAATGAGAAGACAGGGAAATTGAGCACTATTAACGCTTCAGACTTGGATGGTTTGAATTGGCAGAGGCTTGGGAATCGACCCGGTCTCAAAATGCGGTGTTCAGATGGGAAGAAAATCCGTTTTGGAGGTTTTAAGGACTCCGTACGTTGAAATGTAGTTCGCTCCAATGCGACACCTGCGATTTGCTTTTTTTATATGCTGTTTAGGACCTGGACAAAATCAGACAGTTCGCTCAGAAAAATTGGCATAAGGAGGTGGAACATAACGATCTTGTGTTAAAGGGTTGGAACTATGGTAATTGCCAAGTTGATGGTATGTATTCAGGACTTCAGCCACACGGTGATCTCGTTTCACTGTTTACATTTGCAGGACAATCTGTCGAGTTCACTCTTGATAACAAGCCTGTATTCGAGGTCCCGCTTTCAAATGTTGCCAACTGTGTCGGAAATAAAAGTGAAGCTACCCTCGAATTCCATCAGGTTCGTTTCCACACTCAGTCTTTTAGTATTTTCGGCTTCCAAATGTTCTCTTTTTCTTGTAGAACGATGACTGTCCTACTTCTCTCATCGAAATGCGTTTCCACATGCCTGCAGATGTAGACGATGAGGAATCTGATCCCGTTGAGGTTCGTGAAGCTTTATAAATTAAAGTGATTGGAATTATAGAACGATTGAATTTGTGTGATTTTGAGGATATGTTGTCATCTGTGAAGTTTCAAAAAAAATCTTGTTAATAACATATTTTGCACTGTTTTGTAGGAATTCCGTAAAGCCGTTATGGCCTTCGCTGGAATTGAAACAGAGACTGGGCAACCGGTTGCCTCGCTGCAACAGATCCTATGCACAACTCCTCGGTATGTTCTGCTAGTCTCAGTTGCCGTTTTCCATTCGTTGTGGCAGGTCTTATTACTTACTGAAATGAAACGAGTTTTAAAAATAATTGGGTGCAAGACTTCTCTACTTTTTTGAAGCATTTCAAAATGTTAGGTTGGTCGAAAGGTTTTCCGATAAATTCTTATTGTTTTGTGAGCTAACAGTCTCAAGGTCACTGTTACACATTTCTCCATCTACAGCCTGACGTGCGCTTGTGCAACTGTCCTCCCCCTCTCAGAACGACAGCAGCTGAGACGTGAAGAATTTGTGGAGCGCATCCCAAGTCTCAACTTTGTTTCGAAGAAGAAGCGGTAGTCGGTTAAAGCGGAGTCAAGGCTGTGGGAGTCTCGAAAGAACACAAGCTGTCGTGCTTCTCCAGCTCAGACTAAGCCGTTTTTCCCTTCGAAGTCGTAGTGAAAGTTGATGGCCAATCCGCTCCACGATTGTAATCGATAGCCGCTAAACAACCCTTGTAAAGGCTCCATAGAATTCTAGCCTTGCCTCGTACGATTCTCTGGCCACTTCCTGCGCTATCTGAACGGAAAAATTGATGCGAAAGACAAAGAGGTATCCGTCTGAGCGCCGTAGGGGATATCTAAAAGTTACCCGAATGTTGGCGTCGAGTGGTAAACGGTCACGATGCTTGTAAAATATTTGCAGAAGAAAAGCAAGACCGAAAGCTTTTCGACCACTATCCTATACATATATTATTTCAGAGGGCGTTACGATATCAAGGTGTTTCCAAACCACTTGTCACTCCATGGAAAAACTTACGATTACAAAATTCCCATCAAAACGATCATGCGTCTCTTCCTTGTTCCTCACAAAGATGGCAGACATGTTTACTTTGTCGTAAGTGTTGTTTTTAGCTACTATTAATTCCTGTTTTAGCTTTCGTCAAAAATGTTGGGGTTAATGCAGAATTGTTCATCCGTTTCAGATCTCTTTGAACCCTCCAATCCGGCAAGGGCAGACTCGCTATCATTACCTCGTTCTCGAATTCCTCAAAGAAGACGAGATTGACCTCGAATTGGGGTTGACTGAGTGAGGGTTTTACTTCCGCTTTCCTTGAAACGGATTATTTATTATTTTCAAAGGCAACAACTCAATGACCAGTATGGTGGAAAATTGGAAAAGGAGCTCTCTGGTCCACTCTACGAGGTTGTTTCGAAAATTTTCCGTGTTCTCATAAACATGAAGATCACCGTTCCAGGGAACTTCATTGGGTGAGTTGTAGTGATCGTGTTTTTTTTTGTATTTTTTGTCTTGGTTCATTTTGGTGAATGAAATGGACTTCCGTTAGAGATTGCGTAGTCATTGCACTTGAAAGTGGACTCGTAAAATTCATTGTGAGTTTCTGCAGACACTCTGGCACCCCAGCCGTCATGTGTGCGCATAAACAGGCTTCTGGATTCCTCTATCCTCTGGAGAAGGGCTTTCTATATATCCACAAGCCGCCTATGTACGTACGATTTGAAGAGGTGTGTTTTCTTGCAGTCTTGGATATTTCGAGTGCATTGAATGGGACGGTATCTTTATGGTTGAAGGTCGCCTCGGTTCATTTTGCACGATCTGATGTTTCTACGCGTTCATTCGATTTTGAAATAGAACTCAAAGCTGGACAGGTGTTGGTGTTCAACAGCGTTGAAAAGTGAATACTTTCAATTATTTCTCATTGATATTTCATACATGTTCTATTCTATCAAGTTTTTTAGGGAGGAGTACAACAAGCTGTACGACTATGTGCAAAACAAGCACTTGCGCATTCGTAATGCTAAAAAGATGGTGCTTTCATATAACAATTTTTAGTGAAATTTTTGGGAATGTTGGTGAGTTTGTCTCATTGTATTATATTGTAGGACAAAAATTATGCTGAGGACCGGTTCGCTGGATCGGATGATGAGATTGACCCATACAAAGAGACTGTCAAAGCGGAAGGAAAGGAGCGCGCTGGTGCAGACTCTGATGATGATTCTGATTCCGAGGACGACGACTATGATCTTGACGAAGATATCAAGAAACGTAAACAAGATCGCGAATCAAGTGAAGGAAGTGGATCGGAGCCCGATGAAGAATTTGACTCCGATGCTGCATCTAGTGACGAAAGTGGATCTGGTGGTTCGGGCGATGAAGCTTCACCTAAGAAAAAGAAAAAGGTAGGAAGCATCTCACCACATTTCTTGTTGATTTGACAATGCATTGCATCTTTAGAAGGAGAAGGAAGCAAAACAACCAAAAGAGAAGAAAGAAAGGAAAGAAAAGGGAGAGGGTAAGAAAAAACGCGAGAAGAAAGAGAAAGACCCTAACGCCCCGAAACGAGCTCAATCTGCCTACTTCCTGTGGCTCAACGAAAACAGAGCCAAAATCAAGAAGGCTAGTCATTCCAGTATTTGTTATTTGCAGTACAGTCATTGCAGTATTTGTTCGAGAAACGATGAGAAAGCCACAACTTCTTATTTTTCTAGGATGGTGATTCTGTAGCTGACGTTGCCAAACGAGCTGGAGAGATGTGGAAAGCTATGGATGCAGAATCTAAAGCGGTAAGTATGTTTTGTAAAGACCATTCATATGAACTCTTCATGTTCGTTTCAGCCATGGGAAAAGAAAGCAGCTGCGGATAGAGAGCGCTACGATACCGAGATGAAAGAATTTAAGAAATCTGGAGCGAAACCAGCCTCTTCGGAATCAACTTCGAAGAAGTCCTCCGGGCCGTATGTTCTTACTCCTTTTTCCCCTCTTCGGTTCTAGTTTACATGATTTGATCCACATGATGAAAATATTATACCTTTGGTTTAGCTCACCATTGAAAGCGAAATCTAAGGAGTACATAAGTGACAGCGATGATTCTGACGACGATGACGACAAGCCATTAAGACCCAAGGAAAAGAAGGAAAAAGAAGTTAAGAAGGAGGTCAAAGAGGAGGTGACTATTTTCAGGAAAAATACTGTCCTTCACTGCTAAATCGCATTATTTCAGACGAATTCCGATGCCAGTGATTGATTCCGGTATATCATCTAAAATGTTGAAGGTGTTAATGTTATGACTGGTCATTTTTAAAGTTGTGAATTTTGAAAGCAGAATGAAGATCTCATCCATAATTTGTCGTGTTTTTGTTGACATGAATTCGGTCACACAACAAAACTGTAGCCAAAAAATATTTACTAATTATTCATTAACATCAACAACTTCATCAACAAAACAAAGAAGATCACAGATAACAAAGTACAATGTCAAGCACTGCTAATGCTCAATCGTAGCACTCGTAACTTCCCATCACTCCCAGCGACAGCTACCTCATACCTATCTCTCGGATTCACTCTGGAAAAGCTTTGTGAGTCCTGGGTCTCGAAAATGGGACAAATTAAGTAAGACGAAACTTAATAAACTAAATAGCTATTGAGCATGTGTCACAGGATCCACGTCCCGAGGTCATGCTTGGTTTGTTCTGAGAGGGGAGTCGCATTGGGTGATCAGGTCGAAAGTGGAACTCTCTCAGTGGGGAATTTTTTGTAGAATTAAGAAAGGATAAAGGATAAAGCATTTGCCGTTGATCAATCCCCTTCTGGTATGCGACACTCATTCTACTTCCATTTGTACATTCTTAGTGGCATTTGAATGCAATGTTGCCTATACAATGACTTGCGGGGGTCAGCCGATGTGCAAGTCAGTGTCTTTTACCCTCCCATACAAATCTGGTACCAATCAATCGACTTCGGAAGGATGGAAGGCTTGGTTAGCCCGGGCGACTCACGACCCAGGATTTGATCCGCAGACGCTCGCGTGGTAAGCATGCCACTTGCCACTACACCCTTCCGCCGTGGAGAGTTTTTGTATCATTGTCAAATAATGCAAGAAGTATTTTTGGCCAGCAACTACCATTTTGCTATCATTCTTGGCATAGAGAATCTCAGGTCAGAAAGACAGAATGATATGTGGAGAAGGAGGGGGAGGGTCGTATCAGGAAGCTTCCGCAACAGCACGTCCTGAGACGTTCACACTTGTTGAAACTCACCTCAACCGCGTTATGGGGCTATCCACAGGCAGAGATGGAATGAAGTAGTGCGAAATGGGTCGGAGTTGATTTCCTTGTAGATCCAGTAGCACTACTGAGCCATCTTGAAGGCCAGCAGCAATTACCGCGTCTCTTAAAGTAATAAATGTAAGATCAAAGAAGAAGGGATCGCCACTAACATAAACTACCTCAATTCACTCCCGCAACACACAGCAACGCTTGTGACTGCTTGCAAACATTTGAACGAGCAAACTGGTGCTGTATTTTCGTCGTTGCATTTCCATATGATTACCTATAACTTAGCGACTACTCGTATTTTATCAAACAATGTCTTGATGTACCGGCCTGTCTGGCCGTCCGCAGAATGTCCTCTTATATCAGAAGATGTGATAAGGAAGCTCGGATAAAACAACGGCTAACTAAACCAAGGAGCCTCAAAGCCTTGCGGTATTTATCTAGTGAAGCGATGTGGCTGTGATAACACTCTCCAATGCTAAATAAATGATCCCCTGAGCGTACACCCGGCCGATCCACAAGATGTTGACCTTGCAAATGGAAATGAGTGTGGCGAAAATGTAGGCAAGAAAAAGGCCAGTAAGGGGGAAGGTATTCAAAGTAATGATCTGAGCCGCCTCAAGCGATTCTCGCAGGGGAGGAAGCTCCGGTGCTTTTGAACGTAAAGAAGTCATTCTCATGAGAGCTTCTTCTGTGATTAATATGGGCGGAACCAATTGTTGCACCCTAATGCCCCTCCCCCTGTAGAAGAGCGCCGCGGTAAGTACTATGGGAACACTCGTATGAGCACTCCTCCTGCCCATGTGACTAGTGAATTATCGATAAGAGTTTTTCATTCTCAGAACGATCTCTCAGTTAACTTACAATAAAGCCCAACCAACCTGCATATCTCGTGATGCAGTTACGAAGTGCTGCGAATCCTCGAACCAGCAACAGGACCATATAATCCTTGAGTGCTCCTTACTGGAAGACCACAATTTCTCGTAGCAAAACCCGTTAACTGAAAGGTCTCATCACGTTTTGGCAGAAGAAGTTTGAAATGAAAACGGCCTTGATTTGGCATGCCGATATAACGAGCAAGTCCGCTTACAATCTCCATTTTGTTCACGGTAAAGAATGGCTTTACGGTCTCTGCTAACACTCAGCAAGCGCGTACCAGCTGGACACCACTCGAGTTGGGTAACCGTCAATTGGTGCCCTGCTTATAGAATCGTCTACATATTCATACAACAGATTGAATTGAACATTCAGAAAAGCCGACAAATCACCCACCATGCACTTCCGACTTCTTGCTCCAGTCCAATGTGTCCCACAATGCAATCACCGGCATCGTCGGCTTGACTAGCCTTAATATACAAGAGCCGAATGAGAGGCATTATGCACATTGTGACCACTACTGTACAGAATTCTTCTTAGCCAAGAGCGAATGAGGAAGGGAAAAGCAGATGAGGGTAAGGGCGAAAAGATTATAGTGAACCAAGGAGAACTGCTCACATGACCAGCAGGATATAGCAGTGCACATTGTACACGACGATTCACACCAGAGCCTTACAAAGTAGTGACATTTGACTCCATCTCATTACCTGCGACCTAACTGCTCAACTGGATCCTTCCAAGCGAAAAATGAGACGTCCCAAACGCGAAACGGCCTAGAACTCGAGAAATGGGACCCTTTTCGCCCGTTGATTCTGGCGGTAGGTGTGTTCATCGGTGTTAACCTTATCGACACAACGTACTCTCTGCTAGAGCGGCTAGTGTGAAATGGCGAAGGGAGGGTAGGCGGGCAGTGGCGAAGGCGTCGCGGCTGCCCAGCCCTTCCCCCTCGCCAGCGGCCAAATGGCCATTTCTATATATACAGGGGGGGGGGGCAAAAGAAGAGTCACTTCCCTCCATAATCCATTCCCATGGTATGGATACCAGCAAGAGTAGACCGGGCCTACGACGTCAATCTTGAGCCAGACCACATGAGCTTAATCTTTAACGTCTGAGCCTGGTGAATTCATGCGGCGAAGTCGAATTGCTGTGCTGCAAGAGCTTGTGGAGAGCTCTACCTTTCTCGGACTAAGCTCCGCTCCACCGACCCAATAGTGGAGTGTGCCTCTAATAACCAACTCATGTACATAGTAGATGTACATGTTTTAGTAAATGCGCGAGTCAAATCAGTAATTAGAGCCCGCGGTCTCTGTATCATTTTATGTCCGTTTTGCTACCTGTATGTATGAAATAATGGTAACTTTCAGTCTGCCTGATCAGCATTTCCGATCTAGATGTTCTGTTCGGATACACAACTGAGCTGACTATATGAAAAATTGTTGGACTGAACATCCAAAGAGACCAAACAGCAAATGCGATAGCTCTAACATTTCGTTTTTCTGTCACTACCACACATGATCAAGCCGTCTACAGTCGACAACGATCATACTAAGCGAATAATTGACGCCCTCTTCCGATCTTACCTTGCAAGATGTGGCGAGTACAGTGCCAGCGGGGTTGACTGCAATTGCGTACACTTCGTAGCCATGACCATATAATTTTTGAATTTCTGGCCACAGTGTGTTCTGCTGCAAGCAGTCCTCTGTGGGAGGGGCTGAAAATGGACTCAAAATACCGTGGGTCAGCATGAAATACCATGTTTCCGCTCTGATCTCTTCGGTAGTTTAATGAGGTCCACTTACAGTTGAGTTCAACAGGCGCCGCCTGGAAAGCCGCCTCTTCCCAATGAGCATCACCATCGCCCTCAAACTGAGATATTTCGAAATCTTCAATTGCTTTGTTAGATAGACCCAAAGCAGGGACTCTTGCACCATAAGATGGAAAAGTGCAGTCGCCAAAAATCTAAAAGGTCAACCGTAAAATAGGCAGAAAACATGAACACATGCAAATAATGATAGAATATCAAACGTCTACAGTACGCCTGAACGCTTCATTCAAAGAACTTTAGCAAATTTAGACTTGCCCAAGTACACGTACCTCTGTTATTTCAGAACCAGTAATGTTATATACACTTTTCGCAAAAGCTTTCGAAGCTTGAAAGGCACGGAATATCTTCTCCTCCGCGCCAGTCACAATGACGGAACTGTAATGAGAAATTCAGATCTTTCCGGACCTGACCTCCTCTTATTACAATGTTTGTTCATAGTTACCAGTCACTTTAGTTTCTCAGAGCTGCGCTATGTTGATTTAAAGAGGAAGATACCTGGAAACAACTGCAATGCACTGCATACTGTGACCGTGAACTTGAGGTCGAGCCACTTCTATGAAGCCTTTCTGTTCCTGCAAAATGCCAGTCTCATTGATGACAACGATGGCTGTGTAGAGATTACCTTCTGTGGGATATAAACCCTAGTAGTCTTATCTTCACCAACGGAAATAAACATTTTCCCAGAAGGATGCCATGCAACGTCACGCACTGCACCGACATGGCCACTGCACACTGCAGCTGCGTCCCAGACGTCAGCTTCCTACATGGAACATTTCAATCACGAAAACTGATTTGAATAGAGCAAAAGCCTAGAACACCTCATTTGCAACCCATGCGTAAAGTCCTCCAAAGTACGAGGAGGCCACAATTTGACGAGCATCAGGAGAAAACGCAGCGCCAAAGAAACCAGCAGCTTGTCCTCCTACGATTCCCAGTCGCACCTGAAACTGATAATAGTGCCCTAAACCTATGGATACAAAGGGTGAGAAGCACCGCATCGCTCCAAAGCTTTCCATCAGAAGTCTCCCTCCAAATAATAATAGTCTTATCACTAGAGGAAGTGAGTAGAAGTTGTCCAGCACTATCCCATGACGTCGAATGGACCCAATCATCGTGCCCAGCCAGAACAGCTTCACTGCTTATTGATAGCGAGAGTTCTAAATAACAAGGTTTTTCAGTTTCCAGAAATGATGCTTACGGTCTTCGCAACCAATAAAATTGCATATCTCACCGCCATCGGCACCAGCAATTTTGAAGCTGTTTTTAGTTACATTCAATTCATCAACGTCCGTTTTCTCAGTTTCATTTTCAATACGCCACAACTTTACGTAAGAGTCCTGACCCGCTGTGGCCAGTAGGACTGGATAAGACTCTGAAAAAAAAATGAGTTCATCAAAAAGCAGGGCGATCACAATACTCGAAAAGGATGAGATTACACGCAACGATTGAAAGCAATGGAGTGCACCCAGTCCTCATGTGCAGTGATAGAAAGAGCCCGTTTCACCGCCTAAACCAGTTACCTCAAAGAATAGAACGGGAAACGTACAAGAAGCTGTAGAACTAACCTTAGAGCATGCAGTCTCACAATAAAGATCAATGGATCTTTTTGTAGTGCCCACAGCAAGAAGAACCATTCCTAAGAAATACTTATTATTCTACGACCACTGATAAGATTAAAGTGAGGGATTACGATAAAATCTCCGTGCAGCATGGAAGAACATACACCAATTCAGCAATAGTCAGAGGCCAAAGAAATCACGATGTGGCCTTTTCGTGGCTAAGGGTGCGCTCGTTGCGGCGCATTGGGATTGCCAATTCCCAACTTAGGGATGGGGACCCATCCCCTCACCCAACT
>MU869052.1:6457-37645 GCA_036418205.1 Ostertagia ostertagi
AAGGTGGGCCGGACACGTCATGCGATTTTGCGATGACCGTTGGACCAGAGCGGTTACCGACTGGATCCCTCGGGACGTCAAACGAACACCTGGACGACCGCCGGCCCGATGGTCAGACTTCTTCACGAAAGCTCTGAACGAAAGGAATGAAGGACTTCGTGTCCCTCGAGCGAGGAGGATCCACTGGACCACTCTAGCACGCGACAGGGACGAATGGAGACGTTGCTGGCGCCCGCTCGAGCAAATCGATGATCAACGGGACGACAGGTGATACAGGTGCCCAGTGGACATCATTATCAACATTTCAACATCATTTCACAACTGACTAGCCCTATAAGGTGGCAACAGACTTTTCCGCTCATCCGTTGGCCTCCGAAAAGGCGATTCAGCAGACGCCTTAGCCTACTAAAATAAAGGTTTAACCAAAGAACCTCGCGAGACACAAGAAATTCAGCATAATTACTAGCATGCCGAGGTTGCAGGAAGAGAGAAATAGAGAATAATTGATATTAGTTCAGCAATGCCTCTTCGATCAGTGCTCATCAAATTTGCTTTTTTCGCAGGTGCGAAGGGTGTCCGCGTTTGGTTACCAACCTAAAAAGCTTTTCGATAATGGTGCTTCGAACTGCTAGGTTGATTTCATCTTGTCCCAAAGAGTTTCTGTTATGACAGCTGCAACAACACTGAATGGAGAGACGTGAAGCAACTTATGGCCTTAAACCGCACGTACCTATCCTTATAAAAGCCCACAGAGGCAACAGTTTGCACGTTCGAGGCAAAGCCACACCATGGTTCCACTTTTACTTCTGGTAGGTGCAGAATTTCCTTTTTATTGGCAATCACATCCCTCTTGTGGCCTATCTGCATGTTCGGTGAACGTGTAGTCGCAAAAGAGCCATATGGGGCAGGAGGCTTCGGTCCCGGCGACGCGATGAAAGCGGCATCGCGCAGGCGGCATTTGCAGCGAAAAGTGCCGTGCACCCTTCCTTTAAGTTCGCTTACGTCCATTTTCCAGGACTGCGTGGAAATCGAGGGGCTCCCACTGGTTCGATCCATTTTATACACTCTTTCCTTTGTTCCTTTCCTATAAGTATCGTAGGTTTCCATAGACTTTCAAGCAAGATGACAACTGACCTGATGGGCAAATCTGTAGAATTTTTAGATCCTCCTCAAATAAATGGCAATTAATATACACTGCAGTCACATAATTGACCCGACGCGAAAGTGTTGGCATAGGCCTAGTCGAGGATTAGGATATGTGAGAGTCGCAGCGACCTGCATCCTGACCCAATCCGGGTTCTAGGCGTAAACCTTGCGATATGAGAACCTTCTCGCTATGGTGGATACGGAAAGGTGGATTTGCAGAAGCTTGCTAAGTTGAGGTGTCAATAGAAGTTGTTCGTGATAATCAAGCTCTGCGTAGGCCACGCAAACGCAAGCGCGTAGCGCAGGCTATGATCGCGGTCTCGGCGAGAAAACTGATTCCGAACATCTGAACCTGTCTGAGTGTTCTGCTCATGCTAGAGCTAGCCCATTCGCCGTTTTGATCTCAGAACTCGCAGAAGGCTAGCTGACTAAGTTTAGTCCACTTTTATCAATCTATGTATAGCATCTTAAAAAAAACAAATTTCAGGTCATCCTGCTCATTCGCGGGAGCGGACAAGAAAAGTTGGAGATGCGTAAGTTTACAGCGTTCCCATCTCCTCAAAAACTTTTCGGAAGCGCATTAAGGCGAGAGCCCTCACGAAAAACTGTAATAATCAACGAAAAGCACGTTTTCAGCGCGCTATCATGATGGCCTCCTTGGGCCGACGTCATACTTTGCGATTCGATTAGCGATTCGCTCGATTCGCCAGCTATTCGCTAATCGAATCGCAAAGTATGACGTCGGCCTTACTCTTCATGATTGCCTGCCCCCACCATCATCTTTTAATCGAGTGTTATGCGTTTTCGGTGGTGCATATTTGATGGGAGCTGATAGTACAGTGCCACTTAATCCAATGTGCAAGCTACCATAAGTGGAAACCCCCAAGTTTTGAGGAGCAAATGCAGCTCTATTGCTATAACTACTACCAAAGGTAACGAGTTTCCTAAGGTGCTGCCGAATTTTTTACACAAATTCTAGCTATTTTTGACCATTTGAAACTTAGTACTGTCAAGAAGAGCACCTGAGAGAGAAAGCTATCTCCTTTTTCCATGTGCGACTCTCAATGAATCTTGGCATGAGTCGTAGAGAATATGTCAGTATAGTGAATAAGCTCCAACCAAGATTGATAACAACTTTTATTTGGCTTACGTTTCGGCGCTTTCGCCTTCTTCAGAGCCTGGAAAGAGGAAAGCCATTTACGAAACTACCCGTCCAAATACTATTTCAACCTACAAGAATCGCTCAGCAGGGGTAAACTACTAGGGCGACGTCGTGGGACAGAAAAAGACAACTAACCTTTAGAAAAGTCGACCAATGAGGTCCACCTGCCACCCTGAGCTGACAGTAATGCGGCTTAAATAGGTGAAGCCCCAAGGTCACTTGCTTAAGGACCCTCCTGAGGGTTGAATGATCAAGACACCCCAAAAGGCTGCTAGAGGCTAGGCGCGCCCCGCTGACCCCTGTCAACAACCTTTCCTATCGGTTACTGTGTAAGCCCCCGACCCCGCCCCCGAGCAGACCCCGCGGGGGATCGATCACGCAGATCAAAGCCACACAACGCTGCAAAGGGCGCCAGCTCCGTAGTGACCGCAACACATTCTTCCCTCCTTTATACGAATGCAAAGAGGTCTGCCTGTTTCCCCAATATACTCCTCCTTGCACTGAAGACATGAAATTAAGTACACAACACCGGATGTCATGCAATCCCCTCCTTCCCAAATGGACATATTACGCAGGAGGGGGTTATACACAGGCGATCATACATGCGATTTCGCACCAATCGTTCTTTGAGGTTTGCAGGCGGGATGTCTACAACTCTCACCATGTCCTGAAGACCTGCCTTTCTTAAACAGGAACGAATGGCCGCACTAAGTTCGTCAGATATGAATGGTACACAGAAGGAAACTTTTGTTCCTTCCTCCTCGTTACGATTCCTAGCGACCAATCGCCTTCTTCGTCCTGAAGGGTTTTCTACTGTTCTATAACCGTTCGCCTGTGCTATGCAAAGCGCCTTTTTCACCGACTCCGCCTTCTCTTCATCTCCTGATGAAACTTTTGAGGCCGTGTGCACCATATTTCTAATGATGGCCTTCTTAGTACCTGAGGGATGGGCTGAAGTGAAATGCACTAGTATGTTCTTGCTGGCAGGCTTGCGATACCATTTTGTCTTGAAAGTACCCGCTGTGATCTGAACCTGTACATTGAGGAAAGCGAGCCAACTGCTTGTCGGTTTCTCTCGCGTTAGCTTTATATACTCTGATTGCTGATTCAGCAGCTCGAAGCATGTGTCCATCTCCATTTGAGTGGAACACACAATAAAGCAGTCGTCTATATACCGACAATACAGGATGGGTCTTCGCTGTAAAACAGGTTGTTCAATTTTTGACATGAATGTTATTGCGAGTACTGGGGCAAGCCTCTGGCCCATTGCTAACCCTCTGATCTGTTTGTAATACTCGCCCGACCATTTGAATACATTGCATGACAGACACTCCTGGAGAAGGGTCATGACCTGAGATATTGTTAGGCCATAGGAATTGATCGAGCGATGATGTTCGCTATCTCCTTTTTGTTCTCGAATATGCCAATAATCAGCACGTCCATGGAATCGTTCACAGGAGTGGCTGAAGCCCTCTATTTCGACTAAGGAAAAGGAGCTTTGAAGTTTGAGCATGCTGCTTCCTGGTTTTACAGTTTATAATGGGTGCCGGGTTTTATGACTTTATAGCCCCTATTCTAGGAACGCCGCTTTTCTGTGGAGCTTCAAGCATCCCTTGAGAATCACATCAACATAACAAACGTTTATTCATTTCAGAGCAGGAGCTAAACATTTACGTCGGCGAGAAGCTCAATTACTTCAGACAGTCAGTAGCGAACGGAACTGCACTTATGGCTGGCGGATATTTACCGAGCACCTTGTCAATGTTCACAATAGTAAGCCACTTAATGTTTACATGTTTGAAAACCACCCATAGATATTTTGAATAGTTCTCAGTAGCTTTCATGTGAATTTCCACTCTCGGAATGTGGGACTTCATATCATAATCTAAGGCTCGCCTCCTAAAGAGCTCCTGAAAAAGCTTAGCTCAAATACAGTTTAGTATGCAAAGACCTACACCGCGGTGATTTCTGCCTCAGAATATTCTAAACTTCTGAGATACTTACACAGAGCGGTCATTGTCATGATCGGGCTCACGCCCTCTTGCCTTAGCCTGATCTCTGCATCTGAAGACGTGTTCATCTCGGCGACGGCGCTATCGCAATATACGGGGTCATTTCATAACACCTGTCCACGTTTCTGCACCGTGTGTAAATGTTTACATGTTTAGAAGTGTCGAGTGGTGATTCGGGGTCAGATACAAGGGCGCATGGGTCACGTGATACTAGGATTAAACTTTCTCAGGGAGGGATAAGGAACAGAGATGATTTTTGAGGCCCTATCGCAAGATGGGGGGCATTGTGAAGGCAATGCATTTTGAACCGCGTGAAGCATCTCCTTCTGTCAGGAATGGGACCAAGCCTCAAGCCTCAGGTGGAGGAGAAGGGGCTCAGATTCCCTTCTCTCTTCCCGCCTCCTCCTGCTCTGAGTCCTAGAAGATGCCCCATATATTGGGATAGCGCCCTCGACGACTTCGACGACTGAACTGCATGCATATTTCGTTCTTCCTGTGATTTATGCTCACACTCATCGTAGGGCAAAACACACTTTTTGTACAATCCAACCATCTTTTTGTAGGAATTCTTAATAAGAGCCTCTATTATGCATCATTCCTTTCGCGCTCTCTCGGGCTTTACTATTCAGTGCCCAACCATTTTCAAAATGTTCAAAAGTGAACTCACCACCAAACAATATTTTTAGATTTCCAGAAAGAAACTGATTGAGAACTTTTCAGGATTTGAACAGCGAGTTGCAGATGTTGGCCTATCTGAGGATCCTCAATTGCACTCAGGGAAATCAGACTGTACCTGACAAAGAAGTCTCGATGAATTATTTCTCGTTAGCGACTTCTTTTCGCTTAATGACTTCTTTTCGCTTGAAGCTCTCGTGCACTTTTGAAGAAATGGAAAATATACCACATTCTTATTTATCTATTTTTTCAGCACTGGTTACTTACCATCCTCCATAACTAGTGAAATGGTGGCAGACATCGCGCTTGGCCAGTGGGAGCTACAACCGCTTACATATGGGATAGGAAACGACGTCATGTACACCAACGAAAAGTTGCAGGAATTCGCTAACGTGCGTTTTCAGCTCCTTGTTGTTGACTAAGCTGTGGAGATACGTTCCGATGGATTCTGAAATGTGAAATATATTCAAAGGTAACGGTGGCTGATACTCTTCTTCCCCCTCGCGTCATCCCGCACAGTCGCAGTCTCACCACTTTGTCAGATACGCGGCATCTTCTGCCGTAGCCCTGAGTGAGGTCCTCAACGTCAATCCACCTTTTCTTTGGAGCTCCTCGCTTGCCTTGAGCCTCAAGGTCCCGCGCCTTCCTTATCAGGTGATCTTCTTGCCATTTTGGCTTATGCCAGTACTCATCGCAGTCGCTGTTCCCCCACCCTTCATTCGGACGCGGGCAGTCTCCATCCGCTCCGACATCCCTGTTTCTGACCCTGTCCGGTCGCGTCCAGACCCATGCCTATCCCAGCATTCTCATTTTAGCGCAGTGCTTTTTTTTTGGCCGTTCTTAGATCTTCAAGGGTCAGAGCTAACGACAAAATGGGGACGCATTGGGGAAGCTACTGCGACACGTAAACCGTTCTTGACTGGCCAGGGAAGCGAGCTGTCAGCGCTATCTTCACGACGAAACAGGTTGGGCAGGACTCCGAAAGCGCTCCGCCCTCAAAAGCGATCCGCCCACTGGTTCAGTTGACAATTTGGACGAGCAGCGTTTGCCCCCGCGGCACAACTGGAGCAAATCGGTTGGAGTGTGGGCATGGTGTTAAAACGCGTGCGTCGAACTCGTTCATACGCCCCCTTTCTGAGCTGTCACCTGTTCCAACGGCCAAAAAAGGAGGGTCCCGTTTTGCGTTTTCTTGACGGATTTCTCCGTTTTCTTGCCGCCGACGTACCACTGAGCACCACCACATCTCCACTAAACCTCTTGGATCTTATCGTAATCAGTGCGCATTCAAGGGCAGGTAGATTCTGTGAACTGTTTCACAACAGGAGAGTTTTTTCATAAACGAAAACGGTAGTCAGACAGCAAAAAAAGGGGAATTTGGTGTTTTCGCGGCCAAAGGTGCGCTAGTTGCGACACTGTCAGGTTTCCGAACCCTTAACTACCACGTCTCCATGACAAACGGGAGCTTCCGCTACCGCTATGGTTGTTGCTCCATGCTCATTTTGCTAGTGCATTTCAATCCAAACAGTCAAATCTTTGGTCACACACACAATCGATGTCATTTTTTTTTTCAATTTCCTTTACTTTGCTACATTATTTGCCACGTTCTGCCCACATTTAATTGACACCAAACAGTCCTTTACTGTTTTAAATGTAGAAGCATAGGTGAGAGGCGAAAAACAATAAAGAATGTAATATGACGAATTCAACGTCATCACCGGTAGAGGAGAAGAGAATCGAATAAATAAGCGTACAAGGAAACTCCCACAAATATGCTGTTCCCCTCAATTAATGCCCAGATTTCATTGGGTCAGGAAAATAGCCCAGAATTTTCGTTCATCTTTCAGATGGTCCACTACAAATCGACTGAGTATGGATGTCATTATCAAGTGTGCAACAATGCAGGAATGCCGCCAATGACTGCGTTTGCCTGCGTGTTTAACAATCCGTGAGTTTTTCCTGCACAGTAATCCTTCACGTGATTGCGATGCTCCACCATCAGCTTCACCAGATCCGCCCTTCTCAGTGGTTCTAAGTAGGAACATTGAGACATTGTTCAACATGTTCTCAAAATTAAAAGAAAATACACGTTGACTCACTAGCGCAGTTCTAAGAAGTCCCTCACTTCATCCTGAAAATTAGGGATTATAAGAAGGATCAGAGGTAACTTTCGTTGAAGGCATGACAGCCTCAACACCTCTTCCCAATTGAGTGAGTGTTTCTGTAAGTTGTCACCCGTAGCCAGTCCTACCACTGTGGCCAAGCCTTGGATGGCGGCCCTTAGAATGTAGCTGTAAACGGTGAGTCATGGATCTTGAGGGTTCCAGTAATGTTCCTCGCCACCTCAAGACTCCCTGCAGGGTGAATATCGCTTGAGGATTCCTCAACGGCACGTCGAGGATTCTCTGCCCGATCAGAGACGATCTCTCGCGCGGACATTCACACTCGCCATGCCGTGCCGTCTGTGCTCTCCGCGCGGATGTTCACTCTCGGCACTACTCTCGCATGGTAGAGAGCTATGGTCGAGGATTTCCTCGACCGTTATTCACCCTGCCTGTGGGGTGAGTTCATTTAGATACGTGACTCCGCTTTGGTAATATTGACTCCTTTTAGTTTACATCAACCCCTCACTGATGAGCCCCGGGGTTGGTGGAAGCGAAGGTTCGTCTGTTTTGGGACGAATCGGACCACTTTGTCGTTCTGCTAATAATCTTCAAATCGACCACCACCCTCAACACCGTGGCAGTTTCTGGTGTTCGGAGACCAGTCGGTAGATTCCAACACCGCCCACAATCCCTTTGTAGGGATTAGTGGATCTGCAGGGTGTTCTTCGAATGTAGTTCCTAGCCGTCTTTCACTATGTAGGTTCAGCACTGGCAGTCTTTTTGAGTTGTGTCTTCTTCAAAAATTATTTGTGTGCACAATTTCTTGATCCCTTTACCCGCCTTAGGAATCTTCCACGGAAAAACATCGCCTCCATTCCTACAAAAAAAAACGATACCTTAGGCCCCTTGCTTCATGAAGATAGCAAAAAGAACGGAACATAGGCGATGGTTTTGATAATAATTATGATAACCAGTTCGACTATGAAAATTTTGAATTCCCGCTGTAAAACTTCCACAACTGTTAGCGGCGTGGAGTCAACACGTGCAAACGTGTCAAAAGCGTGAACGTGAACAGGATTCATGTTGGGCCCTTCCCATAAACTGACACGTGGATCCGCACCTGCCATGCACTTCGTCACAGAAGCACTTCCGGTCCCGCCTACTGGTCCAATCCGGTCCCACAGATGGGTCTTTCCAAGGGCTGTTTCTCTTGGGGGTTTCATCATTTTCGCTCTGAACTTTGCATATGGTCTTCAATGACCATGCCCAACACCTGTACACAAGGAAAGGATGAGCAGTCTTCCGTGGAAGATTTCCTTTAACACCTTTTTGACAGCTCTCAAATAATATTCTCTTATGTGTTGACTGTGAACTCGATTACGACCAAAACGGGCGAAATGACCCACTACCACTGCCTTAACAACTTATCGGAAGCTTTATCATTTTGGCTTTCGCAGATAAATAGTACAAATAATACCAAGGAAATGAATGGTACCAAATATTGAATGGTACCAATAATTTTCCTTGCAGACCGATGATGAACGAACCGCTCTACATCGCGTCCACACAAGGTCAAGTGGATGGCTGTAATGACGATAGCAACTGTGACCAATATATGCCTTTTGCAAAATGTCATACCACAGCATCAGAGCCGGAGAATTTCTTCTATAAAGGCCTTTGTTATTCAACCAACGAGACGATGTTTATTAGTGAGTTTTGCCTTCTCTCTTACACTTACCACTATTCTATCACCCATTTGTGGACTGCAATGCTGCACTTATTAACCATAAGCGATTTTATTTCAACAACGACCACTAATTTATTAATAATCCCTTCAAAAGGTAACGAATATAGCGCTGGCTGCAATGGCTCAGAGAACACCCTAACATTATGAGTTCACTCGCGGGGGCGTGAAACATTTTCGATCAGCAACCAATCCTTAAGGGTCAAATTGTGGGGTAACAGCGGTCGATAGGAATAGTGGAGGCCGAGGGGACTGAACATAAAAGGAGAAACAAAGCGCCAATGAAGCCTTAAACAGAGATGTGTCTTTTTTCCCCTTGAAATAGGGAAGGGGCGGGGCCAGAGAAGTTTTGAAACTTGCTTGCTAAACGGCTCCACTAACCGTTTTGATGTGGTCTTCCAGCGTGATTAAGTAGACGTAAGGTCGTGGGAGTACCGCATCCTATCGAAAAATAAATGAAAAAGAAGCAAAACAAATCGTCGAGTAGCTGTTTACCAAGGACTTCCTCCCTTCTTCTTTAAGTAAGGGAGGGGCGTATCCGGACGAGTTGTCCGAACTTGCTTGCTCCATAGCTTCACTAACCGCGCGTCTTTCAATTAGCCCCTACGCCGCCGTTCCATATCGAGGGCTGGCGTATCATGGGTGTTGTCACTCGAAGGTCGTCCTCGCTCATTAAGCCTCATAATATGTCGACATTGGATTGCGAGGCCCTAGCGTATGTCGCGCCATTCTTCGGGATCGACGATCATGGTCAGCCCCTGTGGCATATCTCGTGGACTTCCGGTATCGTCCACAGAATGGATTTCTCCGACACGACTCCTCCTCCTAAGGTTTAGGTTTCTTGATTTAACTCCACATAATCAAACGGTTTACGACACATGGTGCAGGCTGCCGGAAAGTGCGCAAATAGGATGCAGAAGTGAGAAAATTAGGAAATCAAATCAAATCAAGCCCGAGTTGCGCTAAAGCTTCAAAAGTTAGGAAAATTATGTGTCTATAGGAAGATTTTCATTGTAGCATCTGCCACTGAAGCCACTTCTGCATCTACCACTGAAATGGCCACAGAAGAGAGTACTACAATGGCTGAAACGACTGAAGCATCGTCTATGACAACTGAAGAAACAACTATGACAACCGAGGAGACGTCCATGACAACTGAGGAGACAACTATGGGTATGACGACTGAAGAAACGACTATGGGTATGACGACTGAAGAAACGACTATGGGTATGACGACTGAAGAAACAACTATGGGTATGACGACTGAAGAAACAACTATGGGTATGACGACTGAAGAAACGAACTATGGGTATGACGACTGAAGAAACAACTATGGGTATGACGACTGAAGAAACAACCATGGGTATGACGACTGAAGAAACAACCATGGGTATGACGACTGAAGAAACAACCATGGGTATGACTGAAGAAACAACCATGGGTATGACGACTGAAGAAACGACCATGGGTATGACGACTGAAAATACCTCTATGATAAGTGAACCAACGGCCATGACTACTGAAGTAACTTTTACAGAAGCATCAACAACAACAACACCCTTTTATAATCCCATGACAGACATAATTCGCACGAATATTACCAACATGCACAATTATCGCAGGTATGTTCGTTCAAATAAAGATATGATCACATACAGTCGTAGGTCAGTAAGACTGGCGGATTGCTGATAAGAAACTGCAGCGCCTTGGGGTGTACATGCTATGATTAACGGGTTCAGAGCCTGTCTGAAGAAGGATTCCAAAATTGGGTCGAAGGGAAAATTACCTAGTGGTAAGACAAAAGGACCCCGCAATAGTGCGACCGACACGCAGTTGGCAGCGAAGGATATGCCCCCGGCGATCTAGCATGGCCCTCCCGCGGCGCTATCGGCGCGGCACGCCCATCGACTGGCTAACCACTCGCCGCCGCTCTAGCCGTTAAGCAGAAAGAGCGTGCGTAGAAGAGGGCAGCAACGATGGGAGTTGCATCTGTCGCAAATTAACGGGCAAGGAAGGTGTTTCGAAGGTAGAGTGGTAGATTGCCCTATGATGCGACTTCTATTAAATTATTTTATTGAACAACACTTGTAAATACTAACATTTATTAACATCTCTTATACCACAATTCCTAGAAAGCAATTGTTGACTTATATTACAACTTATACAATTTATTTCCTACATTAGTTAGCGTTATGTTTGGTTAGCCTTTATTCTGAATTTCCTATTGGGTTCTTCAATATTGATTTGTGCCTTAGGGTATTGATCGGTAGTGGCTGGAGGTGTGAGTTGGTGGTCCTTGGTTAGTGATATTGATTGGTGGCCTTGGCCGGTGGATGGGCCACTGGCTGTACCTTATTGATTACTTTGTGCTTATTGATTATTTGGTTATTGCTGGCGTTGCCGCCTTAGGTTATTGGTGCGACCGGAGTCGCTTGTATGGAGACCGCTGGAGACGACTGGAGAAGTTGAGGAGACCGGCGAAGACCGCGAAGACTGGCCCGGAGTCTCCGAGTGCGTTATTTAACCCCCAGAAATGGGTGGTATTTATACCCGGGCCAGGGGGCGGTCCGTTGGAATGGCTGGCAGTGCGGCCAGCGGCAATTTGAACGCCGGTTTTGAGTTAGTTAATCAATAGGATGACGTGTCAAGGATTCACCTTGGTTTCTTTCGTCGCATCATGACGGAACGTCATGACAGAAGGGATCCTCCCATTTTTAGGGTTCTGAGCCGTTTCTCATAGTCTTTTCTTCATCTTGGCACCCCTGACCTCCTCTACTTTCGTTCTCATGGGTTGCCTCCTATTCGTCAACTCCGCCTTTAGTTCGGGCTTTCCTCCTTTCAGAGAAGTGTGTCACCGATTGAAATACCCTCAAATGGTAGAAGAAGTAGTGAGCATAATTGGTCCAGAATTGAGTCTAGGGACCACGCCTATTGCAGCTGCCCACCTTACCACTGCTACTTTATCGCCTGATGAACCGGCGCTGTCATTCTTCAGATCCAACTAAGGTAGAGCAAGGTAGAACTCTTCATTCTAAACATAGGCCTAGAAGAGAAACGAGGTCTCAGACGTATATCCTTTGAAGCAGTAGTCGTACTGAAGCAGCAATGTCCCTCAGCGGCCCACCTCTCCCTTGTTCTGAAATCCCTGGCGATCAAAACGACTGTGATTCAACACTGAAGGAGGACTTTGAATGCAGTTGCAGGAAAACTAAAAATTACTGAACAATACATACATAGGACATACAAGTAGGAAAGTGAATGAAATGCAGTTACTCACTAGCGCTGTTCTAGACTGAGAAATCAGGGCAGCCTCTAGATCCGCAGCTTTTCCTCATTGGAAAAACCAAAGACAAAGTTTCATTCTCAAAGCTAACTTTTGTTGCGATTTGGCCCAAGTAGGAGTTTACTTAAAGGGATCTCTGTGGTCTGTCTTTCAGGTCAAGACTCGCCCAAGGATTAGTCCCGAACGGTATGACAGGCAAAAAGCTTCCCCAAGGAATGAATATTTTTAACCTGGTAAGCGCTTATTTATGGCGTAGAGTCGATGTACTTCATACCACCTACTTTCTGGTACCGACTGAATCTTATGAATTGTAGCATGTAAAAATACATTTTTTTCAAAATAGCCTTTCCATGTCATGCACTATTCTGAGGTGCTTTTCAGACGTACAGCTTGACATTGGAGCACGCCGCTCAAGCTTACGCGAACACCTGCCCATCCATGGGCTCCGGTACTCAAGGCGAAAACTTTGCAACGATTTCGACCAGCGAAGCTGATTCAACCCTCGTAGCACTTTTCAGAGTGCGTCTTTTTCTGTGAATTCTCATCTTCTTCGTGATCCACTTCGTTGTGCACACACAGTGATTTTCAGGCAATACAATCCTTCTGGCGTGTGATCAAAACGCAGAGCATCACCGAGGATATGGTGGTCAGGAACACGCTTCTTCAAAGAAAAGACATGCTTCCATTTACGCAGGTAAGCATCATAGCACAATAAGGAAAGGTTCTCGTAAAGGAACATGGAGAAGTTAATGTGGATGAATCGAACCCCCCTCGTAACAGCACTTTGCAAGCCGTGTGGTAGGAGTGCTTTGAGCTTCCAAACCATTCAAAATGCGCTCTCACACCTCGACACCTGATCAAGGTGATGAACTCAGATATACTGAGCGGACTATGTCAGCCAATGGTTCAGTCAAGCAAATTGTTGACAGACTGGAAGACTTATCCTCAAATATGTTTCTACCAATGCGATAAGAATTTAGCTCGTCGAGAAATGAGCACAAGCACTAACAAAGATACTGAGTTATGGGCAGAGCACTTTGTCTTGAATTAGGAGTCATCTATATCTTTTGCACCCCAGACCACTGTGCCACCTTTTTCACTGCCGAAGCACCATTCACATTACAGGCAGATTCTACGATGGTAAGGTGACTCACTAGAAATAGGGGTAGAGGTGGCTCGCGGATTAGGGATGAAGAAGAAACCATGAAACGAAATGTGAAACGGCTCGGAACCCGAGAAATGGGACCCCTTCCTTGCCCGTTGATTTGCGCATTGATGCGACTCTCATCGCTGTGCCCTCTTCAACACTACGCTCTCTCTGCTATCTAATCACTCGCCACGTATAGACCTGCGGCGAGTGATCAGATAGTCGGTAGCAGGGTCAACCCTACGTTGTTACTAGTAACAACGGGGGGGGTCGTACCTGGTTGAGTTTATAGGAGGGGGTCGTATCCGCTTCAGTCGCGTGAAAGTACATGTGAGTTTGTGGTGAAAGTGGAGTTTTCACGAGTAGTAGGCTAGGTGAGTTGGGAGCGCACGGGAGAAAAATTCGCCGTTTCAGCGCGCGTATATACCCCCCTAGAAAATGAAGCAGTGGGATTATAGGTAGAAGTGGGGTAAATTGGTTGAAATTTAGGGAATTTTGGTAAATTTTTACTGTTTCAGAGTGGGTATATACCCCCCCCCCCCCCCCCCCCCGCTCGACGGCATTTTTTGGAGGAAAAAGTGGGCGGAGTTTGGTGGGTTGAGTGGTACCAGAATTAAATACTATAGAGAGGAATATGGTGGTCGAGGGTCGAAAAGGGGGTCGTACCAAATCCACCTTGGGGGAGGGGGGTCGTAAAAATTTTTGAAAAAGTAACAACGATAGGACTGACCCTGGTGGGTAGTCGCTCCGAGCCAACTGCGCCAAGGGGAAGGCCATGTTGATGTCCGCTTGTCTTTCAACTAGGTAAATTACTCCTTTTTGACCTTCTTTCTTATCGTGAAATCTTCCTTCAAAGATAAGGTCCGGGCTCAGTCTCACTCAGGAAGTCGCTCCCGTGGATAAAGGTGTGTGTTCTGCCTCTGCAGAGGTCGTGCTACCTTCGTGCAGCGAGACGCGTCACTAGGATGCTAGGCACTAAAGACTTGGATCAGTCCCACCAAGGAGAATCAGAGCTTGCCCACCGTTCGATCTCATCTGCGTCGCAATGTTGATCTGCTATGCTCTCTCTATTCGGACTTCTCTACCCTCTCCGCGACTCACATTATCTCTCATCTCCGTGACTGCCTCTTGACATCACAGCGTTGAACAAGAAGGCTCGTATTTGCTGGGTTTTTATTCCTTCTTTCTACACTTGCAGTCCACCTCCCATCCTTACTTTGATATTCGAGCAGGACGACCACATCAATTTATTCCTGATCCTTGCCATTCATAGCACGCGACAGCTTCCGTATCTTCTTCTACCTAGCCGTGAATCCTGCGGTCGTAGGTACGTCGTCCTTGCAAGACGCCATCAGTTGGTCTTCCAGGGCATCTTTTGCCGTGGCTCCTAGTTCACGCAAGCTCTTATTGATGACGTCCCTCCACCTTTTCTTTAGGGACTTCGAAGGTCGCTTGCCTTGAGCTTTAAAGACCATCGATTTCCATGTACGGTGATTTTGGACCACCTTAGCACGTGTCCATGCCATCGCAGAGCTCACCCCCAGCTAGACAGGGGCTGTATGCATAACCGCTCCAATATCTTCGTTTCTTTCCTTGTCCGGTTGCATCCAACCGCAATGACTCCTGATTGTTCATGCGGTAGGTTCATCAAAGAGTGTGCCCTCACGAACGACTTCAGCTGCCCGATAAATTTTAAAAAAATCTGAAGAATGACAAGATCCATTAGGATAAAATAAGAGACAGGAAAACGACAATCTCAGTGGGATGTTACACGTAGTATGTTCGTTTTAATGGGCAAATACCGTGCGTCAAACCTACGCCGGAAAATGGGACAATTCTAATAGAAAGGTCCTGCTCTTTCCATATTCACAAACACGGCATTTCAGATGGCATGGGCTAATACCTACGAATTCGGTTGTGGTGCTAAGCTTTGTGGAAACTACTACGCCGTTGTGTGCCGCTACAATACACCGTAAATCTTTTTTTTTTGAATTTCAACTTTTTTTCCGTGTTGTAGTCGGAAGAATTGAGTAGCTTTTGGCGTCATTAGGCTTTCCATTCGATAGTTCCCGTTGATGGACGAAAAGTATTTACAGCTAGATAAAGGCGAAGAGATCAGTATGAGCTTAACAAGTTTTTTTTAGTACATACATTTTCTTCTACATAGTTCTCATTAGCACTCGACTATATCTGTATTTCTAACTGGAAGTCAAATGCTTGGCGAATACTACCTGAAATAAATTAATTTGAGTGCTTTCAGTGGCAACATACTTGGTTTCACTATCTATGACGTCGGCCCAATGTGCGGTGAATGTCCTGACATCTGCACAACAGCGTATCTGTACAAGGGACTTTGCCCGTATCAGGAAGTTTACTGAATCTTACCCTTATTCAATAAACTATTGAAGTGGCAATTTCTCTTTCAGTCTTTTCATAGGGATCGAGTTTTTTTTTTACGATACACAAGAAGCCAGTTTGAAAGGGTATACTGAACTCGTTCATGAGCAATAGCAAAATTAACTCTCACCTCAATTTTAGAACTTCTTTAGTAAGATTCATAACTCATTGTCGGCCTGTGAAACCATGTCCTCTCTTCTGAGTGATTACCGTAGAGAGGTCGAATTCTACATAAATTGCTCTGTCCTGTATCATCTATGTTGATCAACATACATATTTCCAGCGTTTTCCGTTCCAAGTTGTCCATGACACATTCGTAAGAGAGCAAGGCTTGCTAATGAACGTGAGCATAGTCGCAGCTGTACTCGTTCGCTTCCAAGGCACCCAAAGGAGCAACCCCACATGAGGTCGTGACCAAGAAGAATCTATTCTGGTTAATGCCTATTGCAGCTGTGCTGGAAGGGTCAACACAATTCAGTATGCTTTGAATAATAGAGGATGGGATGAAGGCAAAACAATAGTCCCTCACATACATATTTTCCCAACCTCCTAACCTTAAAAACTTAACTTAACTTAGCTTAACTCAAAATGGATCGTTCCTTTTGAAAACCGAACAACACACTCTCATTTATCTCAAATATCTACGAATGGAGCGAGGGATTCCCCAAACTGCTTCGCAATGGCTCACATACCGAGGCTAGCACCAAAAAACATGTGGACCTGTCCTTTTCTTTATAAGGCGAAAAACGAGATTTCTTGAGATGTTTATGGATGTGCTTGTATTAAATATTCAGTTGAACTCAGGTTTTGTTGTTTCTCATAATGTAATACTCATTTTCTCAGCATTACCTTATAATTACGAAACAAGGCAAAAATCAAAAGTGCTTGTACGCTAAAGAAAGTCCCAGAGGAAGTCAAGAAGGTCTTGCCCAAATTGCGATATAGGTGATGATAAATAATTTCGTGATTTTAAAAAAATTTCAATTCGCCTGCCTGCTTCGAAAAGGCAAAACTCAAAGGTGGCCTCGTTGTCCTGTCCTGAATCTTTCTGGATGAATAAATGATCAGAGTGATCTTTTCCTTCATATCGTTTGTTCAGAGCACAGATCTGTTCTACATAGGGAGCGAAAATGTGTTGGAGGGGTGTGTAACACATTCAAGCCGCATAACCACTATCGCGGAAATGTGCGCGATCTTTATGTTGTATATGTAACTTGTTTTTATTCAATGTATTGGAATGTAAGGGTCGCTGGCGCAGCGCGGTAAAAAAGCGCGCAGCTGGCTGTTTTGGCTTCTCAGAAAGCTGCGCCAGCGACTCCGTATATAAGAGCGGTAGTGACTCATTAGGGGGTTCTCCTTCTTGCTCTCTCCGAACTTCGGTTCCTGCTCGTGTGTATTTTAGACTCTTCGCTCAATTTTGTCTCTTCCGGGGCTTCTGGGACTCCTGAGGTTTCTGAGACTCCATTTACCGCTACTCAGATTGTGAATCAGGCTTTTAATCAAACATTTCAGGCTCCTTTCACTTTGTAACTCATTTTGGGACTCAAGACTCATACGAGAGGTGCTCTTTGGATATATTAGTGAATCAATAAACACTTAGTGATTATTGTTTTGGATATTCAGTGAGAGGAAGATATACTCCTATATCGTATCTGGACAAAATAAAAACCGCGTGGCTCAATATCTATTTTAACCACCATAAAAATAATAGCACTGCAAATTTATCACCGGTTTCACCATGATGTTATGCTACACGTAAGAAAACAATCCCATTGCACCTTACTAGTTTAGAGCAAAGTTGTATTCAAAAATGGCGTGTATCATTCACAGTTATGCTAAGCAATAAGTTTCGGGAAGTGTATGGTTCCGAATCGCTCGCGGCGTTTTGAGCACGCTCTGCACCGTGTGTGTAGTGAAGAGTCACACATCTTGATTTACCTGAGAATGAACCGGAATTTAAAGGCGAGGGTGAGCTTCATCGAAGAAGTCTTTGCCGTGGATAGAGGTGCGAGGTCCACCGCAGCGGTGGTCGCGCCACTTTCCCGCTTTTAAACGCGTCACTAAGACGCTAGACGCTCAAGTCTTCAATCCTCCTACACCCAGAACGATCCCTGCCTGCCCGCTCTTCAATCTTATCTGTGTTGTAATGTTGACGTGCTATGTTCTCTCGGCTCCTACTTCTTTGTCCCCTCTGCGACTCACGTTATCTCCTACTTCACTTCTCCGCGGCATAGAGCAAAAGGTTCTGTGTTTTCTATATTCTGACGATTTATTTCTTTTATTTCTCCACAAGAGGTCCAACTCGCATCCCTCCGGGAGCTCTATACGGCCAACAGTGTCCAAGCAAGGGCCAACAACCAATCCCAGAAAGGGAGCGGGGAAGGACGCTCAAGACGGGTACTCCTCCACCCTGGGGCTCGGAGGGGGACGCTCTTTTCTTGCTTTGGGGCAGCCTCCTCGCGTTGCCCTGTGAAAGCCGCCGGCTGCCAACCAGAAGTCAGAGGACTGACTACTAGCCTCGACTGTAGGGAGCGTGCCAACAACGGCTAGCCTTCGAGCGCGGATGGGCCAACAATGATAGTGAAGTAGTCTTGGTTGTTGAGTTGGAGCTAGTGATGTGGTGCCAGACAATATCGACCAGCGAAGGCGTAGAGGGAGAAAGTGTGATAAGGGATAAGTTTGGTCGTATTGATAAAAACTAATTCGATGGTTCTGACTAATTCGATTCTGAATAACTAATAGCAAGCCTAGACGAGGCTACGATAGAAGGCAGCCCATTAAAATCAGTGTAGAGGTGGTCAGTGGTCAAGGGATGGAGAAACAATCATGAAAAATCACTCGAAATCCATGAAACAAGGACCCTTTCTACATGTTGGTCACAAATTACGGTAACAAGATGAAGTGGTCACGGGAAATTTGTGCAATTAAAAAAGGCAATTGGGGAAACAAAAATATGTTCACTGAAGGTTAATGAATGAAAAACCGCATTCGTCTTCTAAGTAGCCCCTATCCGCTTTGAAAAAGGGTGAAGTCTTCCAGGGAATGAGCTGACCTCGGCGTGTTGATGGACGGCCTCCAGTGCGTTCCAGGCATTATGAAGCGGTTTCTTGAATCCATTGAACGTCTCCATGATGTCAGCAGCAGGTGCTCGTCTTCACCACTCTTCGTACAGCGTAAACCAGTAGATTTGAGTGGGGAACTCTAGGTGGCCACTTTCCAAACGCAATGATCTCTAGGCAGCTCAGCTGGCAAGGAACTTCGTGCGAATTTCGTCGCATGCAGGGCTCTGCAGAGATGTTCAATGTAATGTGATTCCTTTGCTGAAACTCTCTTGGTTGGAGGACATCTTTGACTACGAAAAATCAAGGTGTTGCGAATCGGTGACCGCGAGGGGGGAAACCCACGTAACCTGTAGAGGAACGCGTGAGCTTCCTAGGTGCGAATGCGACCGGCAACACAGAATTGCAACAAAGCCCTCGTCCGCTCTAATTTCTTTTCTCTTATCTCGCCCCACTAGAGAGCTGAGCCTCCCACTCATACGTGCCTTCGTCCTCTGGCGATTACCTGTTACCTGTAAAGGAGTGCGCGAGACCTCTAACATTGGAGAAAAACGATGGTACAACTCGCTCGGCTCCGCCCCTTCCTTGCTTCAAGGAAAATGAGACGGGACCCTTGTTTAGAGCTCCACCTGCGGTTCGGCTTGCTTACTTTTTTCAGTCACTTCGGCATCCTTAATTTCGTAATCGATCGCTCTATGGAAGAAAACTGCGGAGAAGGGTCAAACACCGTCTGGGACGATGTTTTGGAAGAAACTAAAATTTTCCAATCAAAGCAACTTCCAAAACTTCCAAAACGGTTTGAGCTGACAATGAGTGAGTCAATACTTCCATCACGCAACCATTGTTCATTATTCTGTCATTTTTACCACATGAGAGGAAACAGTGAATTATCATGGATCCATCCTTTGCTTGCAGTTCATGTGGAGAGAGAAAACAAAGAGCATCATCATCACTGAACGCGCTGAAATCGAAACTCTGCAGTCATTTATACGTCAAAGGAATCCATATAAAAATGGGTAAATGCATGCCCCAGGATCACGAAAGAATCCGTAGGAAACGTTTAGGTGGAGGGCTCACTCACCTTCCTAGTCGGCTGTGCTAAGGGAATGAGAGACTAAGCGCGGAGAGGAGAGTATGAGGCGAGAGAGCGCTACAGATGAGAGAGCGCCAGACAACAGCCTGATAAGAGAAAAAATCTGCAGCTTCAGCAGCTTACTTTGCAAGGCCCAAGCGCTCTTGTCGGTTGGTTTCCGTGCACGGGAACGCCACATTTGTGATTGTCCTCTAGGGTCTATACTACAGACCGAAGGAAGCGTTCACACGACCTCTGCTTGGGTTGTGTCTTTGACCTTTCTATGCACGCTAAACGATTAAATTGGTGTGATTCCTGCACACGAAAATAATAGCAACGGTGGCGAGTGAGTAGGTAGTGGAAGAAACCTTTCGAAATTCTGAAATGAGGGTTCCATCATTTCTTTTTCTGTTGCAATGAGAAAGAAAGTAGGCACGGTAGAAGAAGAGGAGATGAGTGAGAGAGCAAAAGGGATGAGAGGGCGCAGACACCCGCATGTTGTCGGCGAGAAAGGAAGCGACTGAAGCGGTCCTGGCGAAGCCCCATGCTTTTGTATTCGGTTGAGCAGAAATGTTCCGCCATTTTCATTTCATGCTAGAGTTTATTAACAAAACCAAACAAAATGAGCAACAAATTTTCTCGAATAGTTCTCCCTGCGACCAAGCCTTTACCGTAGGCTTTGTTGATTCTACGAGCAGATGAAGCAGTATTTGATATGAGCTCAACTTGTTTACAAGTAGCATGAGCACTCCTTTTGCCCACGTGTGAGTTCCATAGTCAAGGAATTACGCGAGTGTTGTACACCAAAATATACAAAAGACTGCGGAAATTCAAACATCGGTACTTTCGAGAATAATCAGCAAAAAACCAAAGAGCCATGAGCCTGGAAAAACGGCGGATAATTTCCGCTTACCTAAGAGCTCACTTTTAAGTCGGCACATCGGGCCAAAAGGGTCGGCCGGGAATGGAAGAGCATCTTATGCGGGCGCCTCTGGGGACTGATGGATTGGTGGAAGAAACTAGCCTACCATAAAATTCTATGATATGTCTCCAATTTCTCTCTTTGTAGGACCTCGGCATTGTTGTAATTATAATGTAATTCTTCTGCCAACGAGGTTGTTAGGTGGAAACTTTATTAGTGGCCTGACGTTTCGACGAGATCGTCTTCCTCAAAGGCCCAGTCCACCACCGCAGAGTAGGACAGCGCCACTCCAGGTTAGTTATGGTCAGTAATTCTATGGTGTGACTTTTTTAACAATAACAAAGGAAACGACGCGCAGTAAAATCCTCGATGTGTCACCAAATCAAAAATATTCGTTATCTCTGGAGGCACTGAGAATTGACAATTCCTCAGGGTCTTTGTTGCATAGAGGCTTTTCAGTGTGCTCCTTTTGTCAACTAAATTCGTTGGAGGTCCGCTTTTGAGCTTGAAAAAGCGAACTTATGAAACTATGTCATCCAGCAGAGAGTTACGCACTAGCGCTTACAAAACAGCGCTCGCTCCTCGCCGCTAACAATAAAAAAACTGCAAGCCATCAAAGTGTGAGCAGCTGTCCACAGCAGTGACAGCTCCACAAGTTTTGAACGAATTCTATGGGTTTTTGAACTTTTGGCGAGCGGGTTTTTGAACTTTTTGGCGAAATGAGAGCGATTTCTTTTTCATCGCGATGCTCACAAAGTACGGGATCTAATCTACTGATATGGGAAATGTGGAATCTCCTCACTTTCCAAGATATCCTTAAAGGAAGATTCCACGGTAAAAACTAAGTTTGGAGATCGGGAAACTAGTCTGGTGTAGAGACAGGGGGACTCCTTGAAATCAACACGCAAATCTTATTGAAGTACATGCTCTAGCGAGCTAGCACGACCTACCCTTCGGTGCAATTGGTCCGAAACGCCCACCGACCATCTAATCACTCGCCGCAGGTCTATACGTGGCGAGTGATTAGATAGCAGAGAGAGCGTAGTGTTGAAGAGGGCACAGCGATGAGAGTCGCATCAATGCGGAAATCAACGGGCAAGGAAGGGGTCCCATTTCTCGGGTTCTGGGCCGTTTCTCATGGTTTTTCTTCATCCCTGCTCCACTGACCATCCTCTACCCTTATTTCCAATAAGCTACTTTTCATCGTGAAATTCTCCTCTGAGCCCCTCAAGATCTTGTGAAACATTCACGTGCGGACTCGAGGATTTCGGTCAGTCATCGTTCAAGGGGAAAATTCACGCAAAAAACAAACGGGTATGGTCAAACAGCAGTCACTTTTATGTACCTCTGCAGATTCAAGGCTGGCTAGCAGGGTGAAATTAAATTTCTGCGACATTCATATTGCAACAACCTTATATAATTTCAACAGACCACCATTTCATACCGTTTAGGGGGAGGCGTAGTGGGTGTGGTCGTCTGAAACGCGGTTTAATAGCCGTGCTAGCGTTAATTGTGATAGTTCTCGATCACTGTGACCCTTATCATTTGTAAGGTTACGTGTAGACAGCTTGCACGTGCTCATTATAAAGTCAGCAAGAGTCTGGTAATGGGAATTACTATTACCAGTTCAGCTCCGCACGCAACCGCGCGCATCACATGGTGGGCTTATGATGCAACGGAAACGTTGCAATATTAGTCACGCAACTGAGAAATTAACTAAGAATATCGAATGGTGTTCACATTGATGTTTAACACCTTGGAGCCCACGCAGCCCATATGTGGGCTGCAGTCCTCCGACCGCATAGAACCTTTCAGCTCGCATTTCGTAAACGGTTATTAGTTTTTTCATTCATTTTCTTTCCCAGTTTATCCGATAAGATTTCTTCTGCATTATTACAGATGGTATTTTACTATACTACGCTAATAAGATCCCTAAAAATTTACCGAGTATCCGCGCGGGCGCACGAACGTAACAACGACGTTTCACAAATGTTAAAGGTTGTCCATTTCGCTGAAGATTGTCGCGTAATGCGCGCAGTAGCATGCGGAATGAAAATGGTACTTATCATGACTTCGTAAACATTTAGCATTGATATCGAGCTCGGGCGATTTAGCGGTTTATAGAATTCCCACAATTGAAGAATCGGTGTGTAAGTGAATATAACCAATCAATCAGCATCTAATCGAGCTGTGATGGAAATTGAAAATATAATGGAAATTCGCTATTGGTCCCATTCCAGATAGTTGAGCAGCTCAACTTTCTTTGCTTCTTCAGATGAAAGGGTAGGAATGGAACATATTCACGTGCTGGGAACCTGGTTTAGTTCAATTGAGTGCACGCTTGACTGTCGCTACTTTTATCAGTACAGTTGCCGCTCATACCACTTTCTGTCACTACATTCAACCCTCGCCACCTTGATCGCTTGCCAGTGATAATTGCAACTAAATTGCAGAAACCTGCATACAGACGCTCTTATTCCTTGTCATTTGTTATCAGTTCATACTGTTCGCAATCGATGTCCCCGTCCCACCACCCTCCAGGCAACGTGTAGGAGCTAATATTTACTGTCACACGCGAAGGTTACAACGAAATTAGCAGTACTCAAAATTCTAACTTCCTTATCAACCGTTATCGCTTGTTATCACTTTTGATCATCCACTATCCGTGTTCCCATCCCATCCCCTATACCACATGTGAGAGCAAAGGTTCCAATGTAACCGCGAAGGTAACAACGAAACTGGTGATATACACACTTTGACGCCCTTATCAGTTCTTATCAGTTGCTACCACATTCGTTCACTCAACTTCTTGGTCCCCGCCTCACCCCACATATCATACATGAGTGCAAACTCTCCACCGTCAACGCGAACGGCGTAACGAAATTGGTGACATCAACATTTCGACGTCCGTTATCAGCTCCTATCAGTAGTTATCACTTCCCGCCACCCGTCATCAGTGTTCACCTCCGGCCCCCTATATATCCTAGAAGTTTGAGCGCTCTGGGTCCAAAGGGGGAAAGTTATGAATTTCCGGTCAGACACACACACACAACCGCTTAGCCGATTATATATAGTAGGATTCTCTATTCATACGTTCTCTATTATCAGTTAGTTATCCAGTGCGACAGTGTCGACGTTGGGCACCAAAAATCTCAGTAACACGAAAACACAGAAAGAAGCTTCTCTACTGTAGAAACATTATTTATTTACTCATTATTTACTTGTTTACGTGCCCATTGGGTATGCTATAATCATTATTAACACTTCAATATCATTTTACGACTGAGAATCGTTCCAATGGGGTAGCGGACTTTTTCGCTCACACTTTGGCCTGTGAAAAGACAATTCAGCAGAAGCGTTAGACGTAATAACTTCCACCAAAACAACTTGAAACTTGAGAAGTTCTGCGCAAACTTACAGCTGGCACGCCAGTGCAGGTGAGAGAGAATCGAGATTACGCATGGATTCAGGAATGCTGCTCCAAATTGCCATCGAATTCTAAATAGTTTAAAGCCACGAGTCAGGCTCAGTGGACCAAACCAATCACTTTAGTCGTCTATGTGCATGGCTACGCACCCACAGGGACGTTGCCATGCTCAGAATCTCAAAAGGCGCCGTAATAACGCCCCAGGGCATGCATTAAGCGCTCGCGCCGCCTGGAGGCGCTCCGGCCGCCCACCATGGGATGTGGTGCGTGGCTGGCCTAACGTGTGAGATCAGCTGAGTTGATTGCCGTATCAACCGATGGAACGGCTGGCATATCCAGAAAACTCGTTTGGACGTGACTCTCCCCCGAGCAAATCTCCTTCACTGCTAGAAGGAATGGGTTTCTATTTAGGTGTTGTCGACAGTTTTTTTCGTTTTTTCTTCACTATCGTTCCACCTCCCATCTCTAAACTCAATATCAGGTGCCATAATGCCGAAACACGAGCCTGACTTTTGCCTTTAAAGGTGCATGATGAAGGGTTTGGATGCAGCCCGGGAAGCCTTTCAGTGATAGTGTTTCAAAATGCAAAATTGGTCTGATCTGATCCCAAAGAGTTTCTGTTATGACAGCTGCAACAACGCAAAACAGAGAGAAGCGGAGCAAATGTCAGGCCTTAAAGCGCACGTACCTATCCTCATAAAAGCCCACTGAGGTAACAGTCCGCACGTTCGAGGCACAGCCACACCATGGTTCCTCTTTTACTTCTGGTAGGTGCAATGTTTCCTTTTTATTGGCAATCACATCTACATATTATCCCTCTTGTGGCCGATCGGCGTGTTTGATGAGCGTGTAGTCGCAAAAGAGCCATGAGGGGCAGGAGGTCCGAGTTGCGGCGACGTGTTGAAAGCGGCATCGCGCACGCGACATTGGCAGTGAGAAGTGCCGTGCACCTTTCCTTTAAACTCGCTTACGTCCATTTTCCAGGACTAAGTAGAAATCGAGGGGCTCTCACGGGTTTTACCCATTTTTATACTATGCTGTATAACTTCTGAACTTACGAGGATGCCCTCTTATACTAGACGTAGCCCATCCGTCGCTTTAACAACCCTCGTTGAGTGGTTTGGATCCACTTTCTTCAATCTATGCATGGCATCGTTAAAAGAACAAATTTCAGGTGTTTCTGCTCATTCGCTGGAGCGGACAGCAAGCGTTGGACCTGCGTAAGTTTACAGATCCGCTAATTCCATCAAAGGCTTGCCAAAAGCGCATTGAATCAGAAGGATTCACAAATAGCAGTGGAAAAGTAACCAAAAACACTTCCTCCAGTGTGCTTCCACGGTACCCACCTTCCTCATAGATTTCCAATGAGACTACCTCAAGAGCAAACTTAGGCCTGAAGGTCTAGGTCATGATCTGCAGCAGTTAATAGGAAATAGTATCTAATTTGACCATTTAGGACTTAGCTTTCCTAAAAAAAAGCTTCTGGAGAGCGATCTTTTTGTTCTCGAATATTGCAGTAGTGGATACGTCTGTGGAACCCGCTACAAAAAGGCTGAAGCTTTCTTGCTGGACCGTAAAAGAAGCTTCGAAGTTTGAGCATGGTTTCATAGTTTTGCAGTTTACTATGGGTACCGGGACATGTCACTTTGTGACCCCCCCCCCATTCTAAGACAGGCTCCTCACTTGCGAAGCCTCAAACATGCCTTGAGAACCAAGTCAACTTCATATAGACGTTTATATATTTCAGAAAACTCCTTGAACACTTACGTTGGCGAAAAGCTCAATTACTTCCGACAATCTGTAGCGAACGGAACCGCACTTATGGCTGGCGGAAATTTGCCGAGCACCTTGTCAATGTTCACGATGGTACGCCACCTAATATTTATGGGTTTGGAAGCTACCCATACCTATAATGAATAGCCAAAAATAATCGTCGGTGTCCATCTGAGGGTCATTGATCCTTATTTTCCCCTCTCCATAACTTTAACGTGCTTTACCACTGCGCTAATGTGGAGATTCCACTCATTATTTAGGCCTCTGCCCTCAAATAGCTAGAATATCTCAAAAGGGCTCAGCTCAAGTTCTGTATAATAGTATGCAGGGACCAACCACGGCAATTTCTGCCTCAAAATCTCCTGAACTCCTGGGTTCCTAAATAAAGCGGTCCTTGCCATGACCTTGCCCACGATCTGGTGGATTCTGCGCATCTGGAGACATGTTCATGTCGACGACTTTTAGGACTGAAGTGTGTGCATCATCTTTCGTCCTCCTATAATTTACGTTTGCACTCAACGTAGGAAAAAACACATCCTTATACAATCCAACCATCTTTTTCGAGGTGCCCTGAATAAGAACCTCAACAAAACGTCATTCCTACTGCTTTTTCTTGGGATCTACTGCCGGTGTTCAAAAATTTTTGAAATGGAATTCTAAAAGAGAAAGTCATCACCGAGCTTCAGCAAAACAATATTTCTAGATTTCCAGTAAGACCCTGATGGAGAACTTTTTCAGGATGTGAACAGCAAGTTGCAGATGTTGGCCTATCTGAGGATCCTCAATTGCACTCAGGGAAATCAGACTATACCTGGCGAAGAAGTCTCGATGAATTATTTCTCGTTAGCGACTTCTTTTCGCTTAATGACTTCTGTTTCGCTTAGAGCTCACGTGCACTTTTGAAGAAATGAAAAATATACCACATTCTTATTTATCTATTTTTTCAGCACTGGTTACTTACCATCCTCCATAACTAGTGAAATGGTGGCAGACATCGCGCTTGGCCAGTGGGAGCTACAACCGCTTACATATGGGATAGGAAACGACGTCATGTACACCAACGAAAAGCTGCAGGAATTCGCTAACGTGCGTTTTCAGCTCCTTGTTATTGACTGAGCCAGAGAGAGCCCTGCTGCTTTGAAGCTCCTTGTAGTTGATTGCCTTGAGCTTCAAAGTCTAGAGCCTTATCTATCGGGTGATCTTCTTGCCGCGAGCGAATACTGTAGTGTTTTGCAACCGTATAGTGCTTGCATCCGTGGAATCGGTAGCCAGACAGCAAACGAAGAGAGATCTGGCGTTTCCGAGGCCGAAGGTGCACCACTTCGTTACAGTGAGGTTGCAAACCGTAAGCTACGCTAGCAGGAGCTTGCGACACCCCTATGATTGTTGCTCGATAATGATTTTGCTTAGGCACTTCAATCCACAAATTCAAATCGGGTCTATTCCAGTTAGGAGGGCATCATGATGCAGTTTCTCGGCGAACTAGTGTGAACTCGAACATTCCAGCTTTTCACGCATGTCAAGTGACTGCCCTCACCCCC
Source organism: Ostertagia ostertagi (assembly GCA_036418205.1). Lineage (NCBI taxonomy): Eukaryota > Metazoa > Nematoda > Chromadorea > Rhabditida > Trichostrongylidae > Ostertagia > Ostertagia ostertagi. The sequence goes on from MU869052.1 coordinate 33,920, forward strand.
CCCCCCTCTACACTCCCTGGCTCGGAGTTACCTTAACTTTCTGGAAAATTGCATCATGATGGCCTCGAATAGACCTTTCAGATGTTTAAAGGAAGCGGTCACGCTGGCTTCCACGCTGGATTTGCTACCCTCGCGTTATCAATCGATAAGGTGTGAGGCAGTAATTGTTGGACGAGTGTAAGCCCATGGAAGATATGATACGATGAGATAAGAAGGTGCGGCTGCTTGATAAGAGGTGCACTCCAGAATGAAAACGGGACGATAACGATAACGGTATCATATCTAGCACGCTCTTATCGCACCCCTTTCCACATCGATAAGTCTTGGTTTTTGCTGAACGGAAGTGGATTTCGGCGCCTTATCACTCCGTTGATAAGGCGCCACTGCCACTGAAACTTCACGTGTTGTAACATTGGGCAGGACCCCTATCCACTCCAATACATAGCTTTCCTTATCGTTCCCATGAAAATTATCGTGACCACTTCCTTTAAGTCAACTCGCACACACATACATGATCAATCGGCAACAAGTTACCGACCTCACTCTGCTTAAAGGAATCTTCCACGGAAAGAGTGATCATTTTGTCTTGTGTGTAGGATTAGTATTATCGAAACTGTTCTTTTTGCTATGCTCATGAGGCTAGGGGCCTAAGGGGTATCGTTTTTCTGTGGTAATGGAGGCGAAGCCTTTTCCGCGGAAGATTCCTTTGAAGGTCACATACATAAAAATAAGCGAGAGGCGAAAATCAGTGAAGAATGGAACATGACGTACTTAACGTCACTCACCAGTACAGAAAAAGAAAACTAATCCATTAATAATGCAAGGGAATTCTCTCGAATATGCTGCATTCCCGAATAATTCCCAGTTTCCATTGGATCAGTTTGGTCAGGTGTTCGAGAAAATAGTCCAGAATCAAAGTTCCCTTTCAGATGGTCCACTACAAATCAAATGCGTTCGGATGCCATTATCAAGTGTGCAACAACGCAGGAATGCCACCAATTAGTGCGTTTGCCTGCGTGTTTAACAATCCGTGAGTTTTTCCAGAACAGAAATTCTCAAATTGCTTGCGATGTTATTCCCCAGCTTCACCAGATCCACCTTTCTCTGAACGATGACTATGAGAAGGACCAGAGTCACCTTTTGGCATGGCAGCCCCAAACCCTCTTTTCAATCAACTGAGTGTCTCTGTAAGATTACCACCTTAGCCAGTCCTACCATTGCAGATAACCCTGTTTTGACGGGTCCTAGAAAACAGCTGTATACGGTAAGCCAATAAAGGGGTTACTGTAATGTGCCTCGCTCTCCTCGGCCTACCTGTGGGGTGATCTCACTTGACTCCTTGACTTTTCGAACAATCCTCACTCGCTGGTGAGCCCCGCGGGGGGTGATGGAAACTAAGTGGTTTGTCCGTGTTGGGGCGAGCGACACTTTGCATTCTTTGCGTAAAGGTTCGTATGATTCGTTTGTTAATGGTATTTGGAGACTCCCTTGAGTTCGTTTCGGTAATGTTCTTCAATCGAGCACCACTCCCACCACGGTAGCTGCTTCCAGTGTTCTGGAATCAGTCACCAAATCCCTGGAGCGTCCCCAATTCTTTTGCAATGATCATGTGGATGGGCGTCTACCTGACCTTTTCCAGGATAAGCACTAGCAGTTTTTTGCGTTCGTCCTCTTCTTCAAAAGTTCATTCTGTGCACCATATCCTAGTTCTGTAACCTATACGCCTTTTAGACTCCCACAAAATATTGTTTTTATGTGTTGACTGTGACCTCGATTGCGACCAAAACGGGCGAAATGACCCACTATCCCTGCCTTAACAACTTATCGGAAGCTTCATCATTTTGGCTTTCGCAGATAAATAGTACAAATAATACCAGGAAATGAATGGTACCAAATACTGAACGGTGCCGATAATTCTCCTTGCAGACCGATGATGAACGAACCGCTCTACATCGCGTCCACGCAAGGTCAAGTGGATGGCTGTAATGACGATAGCAACTGTGACCAATATATGCCTTTTGCAAAATGTCATACTACAGCATCAGATCCGGCAAATCGTTTGTATAAAGGCCTTTGTTATTCAACCAACGAGACGATGTTTATTAGTGAGTTTTGGCTTCTCTCTTTCATTTCCTGATATTGTATAGCCCACTGTGGACTGTAGTGCTGCACTCATCTAGGCACATTTTCATTTTTCGCAGCAACAACGCTAATTAGATAATTCCCATCAAAATAATAAATTTGCCGCCTGCAGATCTGAGACCCTTGCCAAAAAGTATGGCTTGGGTGTGAAAATTTGACGCAACCAACCCCTGAACAAATTGATGGGATAACAGGGTCGATAATGAAATTGTGGATACCATGCTGACTGTAAGTAAAAAAAGAAGCAAAGCGTCAATGAAGCCCTCAAACAATGGCTGTCTCTCTTTCCCCTTGAATTGAGGAATGGGCGGGGCCGGACGAGTTTTCCAAACTCGCTTGCTCCATGGCCCCACTAAGCCGCGCGTATTTGAATCAGCTGCCGCCATAATCTACCCTTCGCATCCTGGGGCGTGCACGAGTGACTCTGACCCACTAAAATCACCTTATGACATTAATCACTTTGTAAGCCGTAATGCCATCCGTCGCATAACTCGAGACAACAATAATGCACATATTATCGTGAGTATTTACCTTTTCCCAGACAACCTACTTTCCGACGCAACGCATCTTCGGGCTGCTTGCTCAATTAAAATCAAAAATAACAACGGTGTGCGAACCATGCATGCGCAACGATCAAATCAAGCCAAGCGCTGAAGCTTCAAAAGTTGGGGAAGTTATGTGTTTATAAGAAGATTGATTCATTAGCATCTGCCACTGAAGCCACTTCTGCGTCCACCACTGAGATGACATCCACAGAAGAGAGTACTACAATGGCTGAAACGATTGAAGCATCGTCCATGACAACTGAGGAGACAACTATGGGTACTGAAGAAACGACTATGGGTTCTGAAGAAACGACTATGGGTATGACGACTGAAGAAACAACTATGGGTATGACGACTGAAGAAACAACCATGGGTATGACGACTGAAGAAACACTATGGCCATGGGTATGACTGAAGAAACAACTATGGGTATGACGACTGAAGAAACGACCATGGGTATGACGACTGAGAAATACCTCTATGACAAGTGAAACAACGGCCATGACTACTGAAGTAACTTTTACAGAAGCATCAACAACAACAACACCCTTTTATAATCCCATGACAGACATAATTCGCACGAATATTACCAACATGCACAATTATCGCAGGTATGTTCGTTCAAATAAAGATATGATCACATACAGTCGTAGGTCAGTAAGACTGGCGGATTGCTGATAAGAAAATGCAGCGCCTTGGGTTTCATTATGATTAACAGGTTCAGAGCCTGTCTGAAGAAGGGTTCTAAAATTAGGTCGAAGGGAAAATTACCGAGTGGTAAGACAATAGTGCGACCGACACGCAGTTGGCAGCGAAGGATAAGCCCCCGCAATCTAGCATGACCCTCCTCGCGGCGCTATCGGCGCGGCACGCCCATCGACTGGCTGACCGCTCACCGCCGCACTAGCCGTTAAGCAGAAAAAGCGTGCGTAGAAGAGGGCAGCAACGATGGCAGTTGCATCTGTCGCAAATTAACGGGCAAGGAAGGGATCCTCCCATTTTTAGGGTTCTGAGCCGTTTCTCATAGTCATTTCTTCAT